>VYZQ01063959.1:4870-15434 GCA_013400655.1 Mystacornis crossleyi | reverse complement strand
ACAAGCAACAACAAAACCAAACATAATCCAGCCATTCAAAAAGGGAAATGAACCGAGAACTACCACGGGGAGTGTGTGACAAAAGGAATAGTGAGGGCAGGGATGAAAAGGAACAGGGCCTTAAAAGCTTAACAGCACTCACAGTACTTAACTTATACATTAAGCTTGACAATTCAACAAAGAAGCAGCACTTATACATAACTTAAGCTTGACTTAAAAGTTAACATTTTATGAGGAATAACACTGAACAGCATTTAACCTAATTTAGAACTTCAAAGTTATACTTAGCAGCTCAACAAAAGAACTCTTTCGACAACACAAAGAGCTTTGTTTGCAAAAACCTGAACATTTGGGGGCTTAAATTCAGAGGTTTTGGTAAAAGGCTGTCTAGATTGGTTTAACAGGCCAGAAGCAGCAGCTCCCCTGCAATTCCTGCTGAGGAATTATCCAGGTTTGCAAGGAGCAGGCTGGATTTGTTATCTGGGAAGGTCTTTCCTTCTACACTGACAGTGGTTAAGCCCTGCTGAAAGGACTGGGAGTTTTGCACTGTGTTTTGCCCTTTAGCACTTGTTTCACTCTTTGCAGTAATTTCTATCAGCATGCCAGCTTCCAGGACTTTTCCTTAAAACGTGTTTTCTTCAACAGTTGGGTGCAGAGGAGGGGGAAAAGCAGGCAAAGAAGCCAGGCATTAATCAGTGCTGGTTTTTTCCAGTCTTAGGAGCTGTCAGAACCTTGGCCACACTGCTTCCCTTAGGATTGCTGTCCCGTTTCTGTTCCAAAGGTAAGATTGGTTTCCTTGCTGCCTGCAAACTTTCTCTTGGCTTTAAAATGCATTTCAGGTGACAAACCTTGTGTTCAGAGGCACGTGGGATGTTGTGGGAGGCCAGAGCAAGTTGTGGTTGTTACACCGGCAGTAAATAGTGGCTGGGAGAGGTCACAGCAGCAGCCTGGCAGGGTTCCACTGGGATGGAGCATGGAAGAGTTCCCCCAGAGGCTGGAGAATGAGGACACCCAGCTCCCATGGCTTTATTCACTTCCCATTTTAGCTCTGTCCTTCACCTTTCCCTGCAAATTCACTTGCCACAGAAGGTTGATGAGTGAAGAATTAACTTCTTTCAAACCCAGTTCTATATTCTCACCTTCCCTGGAACTAATGACAAGTACAACCTAAATCCTTCAGCAGTTTTCATTTTAAAATGCTATTCTTGATTTTTTTTTTTTAATTTCTTACTTGGAAAGAACAGGGGAAGAATTGTCTTTACCTCCCTCCCAAAATTTAAAAGAGTAAACTTTTTTATCTCCACTTACCAATTAATACAGAACTGGTTCCAGTAGAAGGGAAGGTGCAGGAGCCCAGGTCCAGCACAGTTTGAAGTGTTTCCTGTACAAATTCCTTGGAGATCTTTGTTTTAAAGCTTAAACCCTATAGAACCTTGCTTTTAAACATAAGAGCACAATAATAATAATTTCATTATTCACTACAAAACTTAAAGTAGAAATTCAAATCCAGATCCAAACAAAAAGAACCCCAAACTTGTGTAGTTTCCCATATGATTAAAAAAGACAAGTTACTAACAATTTATTAGTAACTCACCTCGTTTTAAAACACTCTTTTAAAATTGTTTTTCTTCTCAAATCACAGGATCACAACCCGACTTCAGAGAATGCTGGTGTTGTGTGACTTTCCAAAAATTCTGTACGAAAAGTTTATTGAATTTTTTCAGTCCATCTCCCTTCCCTGCCACTGTTACGCCTTCTCAAACAGGTGAGTTCTTGGGCCTCTAAATGTATTTGGATCCAGTTGCCTGTGGAATGTTCTTTCCCTGATTATAAAAGTGGGAGCATTTTAGAGGAATATTTCAGTATTTGCTGCTTTCCCTGTTTGTTGTTTGATGCTGTGACTGAGTTGTTCTCCCTAAAGTTTTTCTCTCCCCCAGAATTGAGCTCTAAACCCCAAAATGTTTTATTAATCAAACTTCACTATCCTTAAGGAGCTAAATAGTGATGTGCAAACAAAACACAGTTAAAACTGTGTATTTTTGTCCTTCCAGCTTGAATGTTGTGCCCTGGGATCATGTGTTACTGACCACAGTTTTAAAAGGCCAGAACCCATCTGGGCAGAGGAGACAGAAAGGAAGGAAAAGGTACCTGTGGGAAGCATTCCCTGTCGTGGAGGCTCGAGTGGAGAAACTGCTGGACAAAAAGAAGTGAGATTGGTTTGGCTTTTTCATTTTGGGAACTCAGTTCTTGTATTTTGACTGCTGCAAACCTCTGCACTTTAGGGAAACACACAAAAAAAAGATTTTTTAAATATTTTTTTCATCTTCTCAACAAGGCCAGGAGCTTTTTGAAGTTTCTCAAAGCCCTTTGAATGCCTCAGGACCGAAATAACATGGCCGGAGTGGCTCATTTCTGTGTTTCCATAAACCCAGCAGGTTTTGCATGTTGATTTTTCAAACAGTTTCTCTTCGTCACAGACTGACAAGTGGATGACAGCCAGAAAAATGTGTTCTGGGTCTTCAGAGGGCTGTACTCCAGGAAACCCGGTATTCAAAAAAACCCAGTCCACTTAAAGAGTTCGAGTGAAAGGCAGCCTCTGGTTTTACTTTGCCAGAGTTGAGATAATCTGGGAATAACTTCCAGGAATTTATTTTCAGCTGTCTCTTGCTGCCAGCTGTGTTTCTGTCCTGCTGTGCAATGTCTCTTGTGTGGGAAGCTCTCCTGGTTTGCTTCATTCATTGTAGGAAATATTTGACCTGTGCAGTTTTACACTTCCTTCCCCTTCCTTCCCACCTTCTGTTTTTCTCCCCAGATACAGGGAAGTTGTTCGGTACCTGAGAGCTGTGAAATGCAATGAAAACCAAAGGTAAATGGCTTTTCCCTCTCCCCGCTCTTTCCCCCTTTCCTTTTCTCCTCTCTTTCCCCCTTTCCTTTTCCCTCTCTTTCCTCTCCTCTTTAGTGGTCAAGCACAATCAGATCTATCCACACATCCTATAAAAACCTCATCCTAATGAAACCCAAACCTTCCTTTCCTCTTCCCAGGCTACGAGACCTTCAGGATATGATCCCGTTCTACCTGTGCAAAACTGGGAAATTCCTGGATGCTGTCCATTCCCTGCTGTTCTCTGGGAACAGCCTGGGCTCCTGCTCTGCCTGCAGGATCACCCCCTGCCAGTTCAAGGTCTACCTCAAGATATTCAGGACGGGCTGTGTTCCCTCTGGGAATGACATGCTGGAGACAGGGCCCTGGGTTACAGCGGGCAAGTGTCATTTCTTCCTTCTTCCTTCCTTACACTGAGAACTTCATTACAGCTCTTAATTGGCATTCAAATGAGTAACATTCTGAGCCCAGCTAGGAGTTGGGTGAGGGTGGGGAGGCCCCTGGATCCCTGAAAGTGTCCAAGGCCAGGTTGGACAGGGCCTGGAGCAACCTGGGATAGTGGAAGGTGTTGGGTTGGAACTGGACGAGCTTTGAGGTTCTTGCCAGCCCAAACCATGAAAGCACCACGCAGGAAGGCTGATTTTGTACCAGTGCATGAATTTGTTCACTCAAAACACTCGTTTTGTCAGCTGTGAGGTTCTGCTGAAAGCGAAGTAGGAGAGAGTATTAAAAGAAAATCTAAAGCCCTTCCTTCCCTCCCAGCACTGCCACTGTCAGTGGGGGACTTGGCTTTGTTTCTCAGCCATGACCTTGAGGAGAAAACTCGCCGAGGGGAAATGTTTCATCTTCAGAATCATTAACTCAGCCTCTCATAATTGTCATCATCTCCCCTGGGGGTTGCTGCTTCTCAGGATGTCTTCTGCCATGAAAGATTTATTTGGGAGTTGTTCCCTACTGGCAGAATTCTTGGAAGTGTGAGATCCCTCAGTGTGGTGTGATGTCCACAACAAACACTTCCTTTGGGTTCACCTGCTGGGATGGCTCAGTCTGGACTGTGTCCAGTTCTTTGCAGCTTTCCAGAACTAGCTGCTATTTATCTGTTCTCCCAACAAACCTGTGTAAAATAGCTGTAATCACTTCTTGTCTCTGTGAGGTTCCTGTAGAAACAGACCTGTGACTAAATTAATGCCCTGTTTGTGTTCCTGCTGTGGACTTACTTGGGGTAGGTGAGATCTGGCTTTGACTCTTTTCATTTCCATCCTGCAGGCTCTCCCCTGACGAGCAGTGTGCTAATTAAGCAGGCACTCAAACTGCTGTACAGCAGAGAGGCGCTCTACAGGAATGTGAGTGAGGCCAAAATTCCCTCTTCTGTCCTGTTCCCACTCCTTGAGAGTGCAAGGATTTGCTCTCAGACCCCTTTTCTCTCTGAACAATTTACCCCTCTGAACAGATTTTACTTTTTAAGACAAACATTGTGTTGTTTTCCAGGTCAAATGCTGGAGTTCCTTCGTCATGATTTTGGGCAGTAGCGATTTGCTGGAGAAGAGGGGCCACCTCCTTCCCTTATCCCTGGATGAGCCCCCACTTGGCTTCCAAGAGGTACCAAACAGTGCTGGGAGGTGGGAGAATCTCCTGGCTTGGGTTTAGACAAGATTCCACTGGATGTGGGAATGGGCTCCTTCTCCCAAATGCCAACGTTAACTTCCAGTGCCTCATGCAGTGGTCCTGTGCCGAGGGTAACTCTGCAGGATGCTGGGATTCAGGAATGTTAAAGGCAGCTGGAAATGGTTCATTCTGCTCCCAGCTCAGTGCCTGGGACTGATTCTGGATCCATTCATGTTGAGATGGATCAGATCCTGAAGGGCCTGGACAAGGGGGAATGGATCCCACTGCCAGAGGGCAGAGAGAGGTGGGATATTAGGAAGGAATTCCTGGCTTTGAGGGTGGGGAGGCCCTGGCACAGGGTGCCCAGAGCAGCTGTGGCTGCCCCTGGATCCCTGGCAATGCCCAAGGCCAGGTTGGACAGGGCTTGGAGCACCCTGGGACAGTGGAAGGGTGTGGCATGAGGTGACTTTGGGGGTCCTTCTAACCCAAACCATCTTGGCCCTTCAAAAATGAAGAGTTTATTTGATGGGTTTGGTTGGTGCTGGGGAGCCTCAAGTTCCCCTGAGTATGATGCGGAACAGGCACCATCTTCTGCAGAAATGCTGAAAAAATCACTGAAAAGCACCTTAAACCCCCATCTCTGGCACTGTTTGGGGTTTGTTTGGGGAGGATCTGACATCCTTGTCCCTCACTGTCCCCTTGCAGAGTGTGCTGGCTGCCAGTGCCAACATTTTGGAGGATCTCAAGGCTGGAGTTAACGTCTCTTTACCACCTGCTATTTTCTCTGCTCAGGTGAGTGATGGCAACACAGGAATTGTTGTATCCCTTGTGTTGTGTTTAAGACACAGCAGCAGTGAAAAATGTTGGGTTATTAAAAAAAGCTTTGAAGAGGGGCCTGGAAGATTTTTTTGGGAGGGGGATCAGCCTAGGATTAGCACAGTCCAAACTCTGGAGCAGATATGAAGGTGAGAACTGAGGGTCTGTTCTGCTCTGGACATCTTCAATCCAAGAGAAGTCTTTATCCCTGTCCAAATTTACAGATTTATAGAGGCGGAGGGCTGGGAATAATTGATTGTGTCTTAACTTCCCCCAGGGTTTGGTTTAAACAGGACACTGTCCTCTGGGGCTTGTCTCAAAACTCAGAACTGCCCAGAAGTTCTAAATTCCTTTTAAATTCAGGGTTTCAAGTCTGTGGTACCTGTTTGAAAGTGGCAAGAAAAATACTCCATATTCAATGCAGTCATCTGAGGAGCTGCCTTGTTCTTTTTTACTGCTTTGGAGGAAATTTTAGTTTATTCTCCAAATATGTGACTCCTGAGCTGAACTTTTTCTCCTTTAATTCCCTAATCCTGCTGCTGTGTGAGATTTCATGTTTCTGTGAGCACTTTGAGAGCACCAGAAATAAATGCTGCAGAAATAAAGTCCCTGTTCCATTCCCATCTTTAACTCTTGAGAAGGTTCTTTGGATTTGTTGTGTGACCTCCAAGCTCCCTGGCTGAACTGGAATAACTCAGTGCTGGTTTGAGTGGATGCAGTGGATAAATAAAAGGAAATAGGCTTTTAAATACATTTCTTTGCTTGTTGCTGTGTCTTGTGTAGCTGCACCACGAGGCTTCTCTGATCCTGGCAGTGCAAGCAGTGCAGCAGATGCTTTATTGTGACCTTCCCCACCTGACTTCCTTCTTAGAAATAGTCCTGGCTTTTGGGGTGAGTCCTGGAAACTAATTCCTGTTCAAAGAGATCAAAGGAAATGATGTTAAAAATCTCTGTGACACCATCCTGGAGGTTTTAGCCACATTTAATTTGACTTTGCTTTGATTTTTATGTCATTCTTGGCGCCGAGGTTAAATCACTGACCATATTTTGTCTCTTCCTAGAAAAACTTCTGGGCTCTGAGGCTGTTGCTGGAGCAACTTGCCTGTGAGGAGCACGTCCTCTGTGGCACTGCCAACCTGCTTTTGAGGGATTTGAGTCGGGAGAAAGCCATGATGCTGAGAGTGTGAGTCACCCCTGCTCCCAAAGCCCGTGTGGCCACGGAAATCCAGCAGAGGGAGAATCCTGAGCCCTTGGGAAGCAGCCAGGCTCTTTGGCAGAGTCAGGCGTGCAAATCCCAGGCGTGCACGGGTGGAGGTGTCCCCACAGCTGCTGGTTTTGTCGTTCAGGTGGCAGAACCTCGGCCCCCAGTACGTGGGGGAGTTCCTGTGCCTTTTCCTGACGTGCAGACACAAGAGGATGCAGTCCGTGGGGCTCTTCACCCTGAACGTGATCATCGACAACCCGCACATGTGAGTGGGCCCTGCCAGAGCCACCTGCAGAGCCTGCGGCTGCCCCGCTCTGGGGGCAGTTTTCTCTTCACTCATTCACAATTCATTCCTGGTTTTATCCTTCCCTGTTTTTAGCAGTGGGAAAGACATCAAATATGATGGGTTTTGGGGACATTGGGAATTATTTCTGTTGCAACTTCCCAGTGCTTAATGTTCTGGAAAACGCATTGGCAGCTCTTGGCAATCCTGGCAGCCATCAAATGATGAGTTTTTAAACATGCCTATCACCACCAACAGCCAAAATTCCTTGAATTAAGGCTTAGAGCAAAGGAGTTCTTGGGCGTAACACTGGATAAAACTTGATTTAGAGAAGAGTAGCCCAAAATGTTTATTATTGTGCCTCTGCAAGACCACATTGGGGTTGCAGATGTCTTAAACTTGGAACAAAAATCATCACGTGGTGGTGAGAGCAAACCCTCAGCAAAAAGGAAAGATTTGGGAATACACTGATGCTTTCAGAGGGAGAAGAGACCCTTTGGCTCTGCAGCAGCTCAGAGCCTCAGTGGGTGAGGAAACTACACTTTTTCAGAACTCTGAGTGCTTTTATAGCTCATAAATGAAAATAAGCCAGCGAAAGCACTGTCTGTGTGGGATCCTTGCTCTCCTGAGTCCTGCAGGGAACTTTTAGAGTGATAGATTCCAATACATTGATAGAATAGTTGTAAAATCAGTTGACTTCATGGTTGGGGGGCAGAGAATGTGCTTCTCTGGCACTTTGAAGGTGATGGCAGCAGAGAATTCCTCTCTTGAACCCTCCTAAGTGGAAACATGGGTGTGCCATCCTCACTCACTCTGTGCATGAGCTAAGCTGCGTTTAACAAATTTACAGTTCCATGAATTGTCCTTTTGGATTCTTTCTTATCCTCCAGCAGTGAGCCAAGACAGTCTGGTGAAATCCTCTTTCTTCTGGTTTTTGTCTTAATTATTCTATCTTAATCATATCTGAAATCACCTTGGTTTGAAGCTGCACATGGATTGTTGGACTTTTGTAGATTTTTGAGTAATGCAAAGCCAGGAGTGGCTGCACCTGTGGCCAGCTGTGTCCCGGGGAGGGAATGAGTGGGAATTTCTCTCTGTTTCAGATGTCCCTGGATAAAGCAGCTCTGCACCTTTTTCCATGACTCAGTGAGTATCCCAGTATTTGTAGGATTTAACAGCAAAGCAGATCAATGACTATGATATCCCTTATCAATGAGGTATTGAAACGTATCATTTTGTATAAAAACCAAAATTTCTGAAGGGAATTGATTGTGTTTTGTCTCTTCCCAGGGGTTGAAGCAGCTCCCCTTTGGCACTACAGTTCACCACGAAGTTTCGAAGTTCGTCAGTGCTTTTGAGAAGCTGTAGTTTGGACAAAACCCTCGGGAATATTTTCCAGTTGTTTTTCATTGAGCAGTCTCTTCCTGGAGTTCCTTGGGTTTGCTTTGGTTGTCACCTCCAGGAACAGTCAGCTAAAAGCTGACTTTGCTGGCTTTGGAGTGGGAACAGAGCCATTTTGGGGAGTTTCTTGCAGTTCCACATATTAAGGAGTTGTTGGAAGAGGGAGCAGGTTGGAGTTGTTTTCAGAAGCTGATCCATGGGGATCCTGAGAAATGCAGGGAAACACGGATGGAGCAGGAGGCACCAAAGAGCTTTTCCTCCCGTTGGGGCACAAACCTTGCAGGAGGCAACTGCTGAGAGGGAAAAGCTTAAGGCAGGAAAACAGGGAGTTTAAAACTCCCTCTGCAGCAGTTTGGGGTCGAGTGCTGTTCGCACACCTCTGATTTTGGGTTTAATTCTAAACCAAGAGCCACTCTTGAGGCTGAAAGATAAAACTGAGCTTTACTTTCTTCAACCAGCCGCAGCGTGGGGCAGTGGAGAGCTGGGTTTGTGTGTCAGTAATCTCCAGATCTCAGGCTGGGCTTTTCTTTTCTGCTGAAAATAAGGTTTAGATTGGTGCTGGTGGCTCTGTGCATTTCCCAGATCCTAAATCTGGTGGGAGTTTTGAGTTCACTCTGGGCTGGGCAGGTGAAAGGACTGTTTGGAGCCTGCTTTGGGCTCTGCCCTGCTGGGATCCCTCTCTGCACTGTTTGGGCAGGCAGGAAAACAAACCTTAATATGTGACCGACTGCACTTTGCACGTTTCCAGGGGTTTGGGGACTTTTGCAGCTCCTGTTATCCCAAGTTTTGTACAAAAAAAATGCACCTGGATCTAAATTTGACACCTTCTTAATTAAAGCTGTCCTAGTTCTATTGTTACGTTGGCACTTCAGGTGGTTTTCTTGGCTGTTTGCTTGGTTTGGGGTTTTGGGATTGGATTTTGTTTGGGGGGTTTTTGGCTTTGGGTTTTTTTGCCTTTTTTTTTTAATTGGGTTTTTGTTGGGGTTTTTTTGGTCCTGTTTTTTGGGGGTTGAGTTTTTTGTGGTTGAGTTTTTTTGGCTTTGAGGTTTTTTTGTCTTTTTCTATTATTTTTGCGTTGGGTTTATTTTGTTGGCGGAATTGGGGGTTTTGGGAGGGTTTTGGAGGGGTTGGCTTTTTTTAGGAAGTAGAGGGGGTTTGGGGGGTGTTTATGGTTTTTTTTAGAAGGGTGAGGGATTTGGGGGATTTATGGTTTTTTAGGAAGTTGAGGGGTTTGGGGGGAAGTTGGGTTTTTTTGGGTTTAGGGGTTTTTGTGGGGTTGAGGTTTTTCTTAGAGTGTTGGGGTTTTGGTTTGGGTTTGTTTTTTGTTTTTTTTTTTTTTGAGGGTTGGATTTTTGGCTTCAGGTTGGACTGGGCTGGGGTGAGTCTCCTCCAGATCCCCCCATTCCAGGACCCCAAAGAGGTGCTCTGTCACCCCTTCCAGCCTGGATTTCTTTCCCCTGGCACCAAAAGTCTGGGAAGTGCTTCTTTCCTGTAAGTAAACACATCTCCATTATTTATCCCCTGCTGAATTTTAATGACTTAGAGCAGCCCTATGGATCCTATAGATAATGATTTAATCTTTTATGGATGAGAAAAGCCTTTTCTGGAGCTCTGCACTTCACTTTGGGCTGGTGGGGAGCATCTCCCTGAGCCTGGAGTCATCCTGAAGGAAGGCTGAGCTTTGCTCCAGGTAAAACTGAGAGGAACAAAGCTCATTAAAAATGGAAAAGTGTCCTTTGGAGCAGGAGATGGGCCCCTGGAGCTGCCTCATCCCAATGCTGGAGCAGCGGCTGCCAAGCAGGAAAGGGCAGAGCTGTGCAAGGCCCACACCCAAAGTGGAATTTCACCTGAAAATGGTGAATTTAGGGGATTTTCCTAAAATCTGGAGTGGGAATGTCCTCAGGAGCTGCAGGGAAGGGCTGTGCGTGCCCTGGCTGGGGGCAGCAGTGTCACCTGTGCTGGGTCTGTGCACACCTTGCAGCACAGAGGGGGTCCCAAGGACCCCCCTCAAACACTAATTGCTCACATTTCTAATTAATGGCTTCAAGTTGCCTCGCTTAATCCCAGTGTAGTGAACGGAAATCCACTCTCGGCGTATTTAAGAAACACTCCCACCCCCTCCAGCCCTGACAGGGCTCTGACACCCTCAGCCAAACACCTTCATCTGCTGCTAGAGGCTGGGGTTGGTGCCTGGCTCTCCATGAAAACTCTGGAATTGGGGTCTGAACATTCCTGGGATGGGACAAACAGGAGGGAGCTGGGAAAGGGGCTCAGCCTGGAGAAGAGGAGGCTCAGGGGGACCTTGTGGCTCTGCACAACTCCCTGACAGGAGAGGGCAGCCAGGGGAGAGGGACAAAGGACAGAAGGGCCTCAA
>VYZQ01063950.1:5950-22497 GCA_013400655.1 Mystacornis crossleyi | reverse complement strand
GATGGTCTTCAACATCCTTTCCATCCCAAATGGTTCTGGGATTCGGAGTCCACGATGACCAGTGATATTCTCTGTTCTTTTTTTTTTTTTTTTTTTTTAATGAGCTCATTCTTTAGCTTGAGGGTCTGCTTCATCTTATTTAGCCTTTTAGATTTTGCAAAACAGCCTTGCCCCTTGTTGGGCTGCCTGGAATTGTGCTTCCACTTTAATTTAGTCACCTTGAAAGGGGCCTGCCAAAAACAAAGGCAGGATTCAGTGATACGGATCAGCTTACACCAAATCAGCATTGTTGCCTGAGAATATCTCTTGCAGTGAGAGGAGCTTGAAACCTGCAGGGTGTCTTTTTATGAAAAAAGCAAAATATATACTTATTTGTATGCATAGACCACCTAGGGGAGTTTCTTTTGAATTTTGCAGTGTTTTAAACACTCATTGATGTGAGTGCTTATTGCAAAAGCAAGGACAAATAAGATGTACAGTAGCTAAAGGGCCATTTTTGTCTGGAGGTGCACGGGAGCGGAGTAAACAGGATTTATTGGAATCAGAGGAAGGAGGAACAGCTATGGGGACATGTCACCCGCCAGCACAGTGGCCCAGGACCTCTGAAGTGGGAGCAGTGTTGTCTTAAACCCTTTAATAGATGCCAGATTTAGGTGCTTCCTGAGCTACACAGGCCTAGAGGGTGGTAAGTACCAGCTGATAAATGTGTCTGCATTTCTTTATAGGATGATTAACATCTGATAGTTTCTCTTCCCCTCAGTGATGTCCAGCTCTGGGATACTCCTCACTATTCCTTTCACAGACAGCTAAAACCAGTTCCTTCTGGGCTTGGCCAGTCTTCCTGAGGTGGGCCAGGAGGGACAAGGCAGTTGCCCAGCCATGGGTGTCTCGTTGGGTTGACTTTTGGGTTGACACGTGGAGCAGAGGAGTTGCTGTTCGTGATGTTCACAAGAACCCCTGAAACCTGATCAGAACCAAGGAAAATGATGAAATCTGGGCTCTGATACGTCTTAACTGCACAGAAATACATCCTTTATAGCTTTCGGGCAAAGTTTTATGTTTCGGTTTGCACAGTGTAAGGGGATAATTGTTTTACTGAAGTCTCAGAGGAAGTGGAAGTGCGAGAACTTCTGAACACGAGGTGTTGGGTACAACTTATGGAAATAAGACAGGAGGTACCTGTGGGCCTTTTAGGGCTTTCTGGGACCTTGTACCACTTAATTTTATTTTCTGAGTGCCAGTACGGTAAAATTTAGGCAGAACTTCTGACCTTGAGGGCTTGAACTGTTGCAGGTTTTCTGTGCCCAGGACCACGAACTGGAGCCGGCTCTAGGGTGGGTTGTGAGAAGCTTTTAAGACTTGAGTGGTAGCTCAAAAGTCACTTGATGTGTATTCAGAAGCAGCAGGAGGAACTGTTAGTTCAGCACATTATGGGCACTGACGTGGTGTGGAAAGGTCACTGTGCAGCCCATCCAAATCTCACAGCACTGCTCACCAGCTTGGCAGGGACTGCCAAGGTGACCGGGAAGTTTTGGTAAAATTTAGGAATAGCCATTAAAACCAATATCCTCCGAGCTGGGATAGCTGCTGTGTGCCCAGCTGCCCTCCCTAACTGGGTGTTTGAATTTCGAATTTTATTATCTTCCCGTGCAGATTTCTGCTAATGAGTTTAAGAGCAGCTGTGAGCCTTTCCCGCAGGTGGGAGCTTCCCTTCCCCGCGCCCTCCCCTCCTCTCCCAGTCTGTCATTCAGCCTCACATTTGAAATCCTTGGATTCTTCCTAAAGCTGGTTGAGAGCAGTGCTGCCATGGTGTGGGATGGGTTTGCTTGAACGCTGAGGGGGAGGCTTGTGGGCTGGATTTATCTTTATATCAACTACCAGTCAGTGCTGGCATCCCTTGCTTCCAGGCTTTATTCCAGCCTTTTCTTCCCCAGCTCCTTGCCCTTTCCAAGGCTCTGTAGGGATGATGGCCCTGCCCCATTCCCCCCGGCCACTTAGCCAGAGCGAGCCCTGGGTTTGAATTCCTCACCCTGAGGTTGTTTTGGGGGAAAATGTGCACTCAGGAGGAGGAGTGGAGGCAGCTTGTTGGAGGCAGCTGTGGATTCCCAGAATCTGCGGGCAGACAGGGATGGGGCCAGGTGTGCTGCTGCAGGGACACTCTACTCTTGTGGCTATCAGATGCTTTAGGGAGTGGTTCTTTGAATTGTTGTGAAAGATTTGATTGTTTCTGTTGGTTGTTTTTTTTTTTTTTTAAGGGGCCTCAATCACCATGGTTTATAAATTGATTCCTCACCGACTTTTCCTTTTCCAGAAGGTGCCATCACACCTGAATAGACCTTTCAAATTCAGCTCCCTTGAAAATAATGGAATTAGGCTGCGGTGTTGTTCCCATTTAGGGAATCAATCTCTTTTTTGAAAACCCCCGTGCTTTTAGGAAGAGCAGAACCTGACAGAAGGATCAACCTTCCCTCGGCAGAATTCCCCTGGAGACATCTGCTCCTGGTGGGCATCCCTTGATGTTCGCTTCCCTGTTTGGGGGGAGATCCGCCGTGATTTTGGAGCTGCCATTTCCTTGAGTCGTTTCGTGCTGTTGCCTCTGTTAGTATTTAATGCTGATCTCTTTTCCACTCTCCCTTTATCTTTTATGACATTTCTGTCAGGCCGTGGACAAATAGGGATGTGCTCGGGTTTTATTTTCGGCGGCGTTCTCCTGGCGGAGCACAACCAACAGACTGCGCTCCGCAGCCGGCCCCTCTGCCAGGGCTGTGAAAACTGCTCCTCTCTTCATTCAGAAGAGCTCATTACTGCTGCTGGGTCCTCCGTGGCCTCTTTCCAGAGCTTCTTAGTCCTTTTAGAGCCAATTCTTTGCTTTCCCTTGTTGGACACCGAGTCCTGGGGATGTCCTCGATGATTTGTTGATGAGAGGCTGTGGATCCGTGGAAAGCCATGGGTTTCTTCTTGACAATCCTGAGCGGTGCAATATTGTGTTGGCTGCTTTGCTTTTCTGATTTCCCTCTCCGTTCTGCTATATTTTTATATATAAAAATTATACATATATAAAATAAACAAGGAAGTTTTTGTAGAAAATAAATCGTTGTTGAGAGAGGGCAAAATGACACTAAATTGGCAGCTTTACAGAAGGTATGATGCCTTTGATTGATTAGTTGTCAAAGAAATGTAATGTACTAAACATGATGAAGATTAAGGATGTGAGGATGGTTAAAATTCAAGTTGCATAAGTGTTTGGTGTTAGGTTTAGAGCCTCTTCCAGAATTTTAATTTTGAAAATGCAAAGTATTTGTTTTATGCTATTCCTTAGGAGCCCTCTAGATGTTTTGAAAATTTTGAGTTCTTCAAAAAACAACAACAACAAACAAAACACAGTCTGAAAGTATTTAGTATTCACAGTTCGTGAATTCGATAGAGACACATTATTTTTTTTTGAGATTAATAATGAGCTTCTGCGATGCATTAGACACCAGATAGAGAAACTGAGCACCAGAAATAATAGTAGCATTATCCTGAACCTCGTAATTACTCTCAGGGTCTGATTTTACATTGTATCTACTGTTCATGAAATAACAGCAGCGCATTTTGGAAAGGGGCTTTTTACAATGACACGTAGTGATAAAAGAAAAAGGAACGGCTTCCCACTGCCAGAGGGCAGGGATGGATGGGATATTGGGAAGGAATTCCTGGCTGTGAGGGTGGGCAGGCCCTGGCACAGGGTGCCCAGAGAAGCTGTGGCTGCCCCTGGATCCCTGGAAGTGCCCAAGGCCAGGTTGGACGGGGCTTGGAGCACTCCAGGATATTGGAAGATGTCCCTGCCCAGGAGATCTTTAACGTCCCTTCCCACCCAAGCTCTTCTGTTTGATTCTGCCAAGAAGCCCCCTCAACCATGGGCTGCCAACCTGCGTTGCTCCTTTCCTAAAACACTCCAGTGAACATCTCCTGGGAGCCTTCTCCCAGATCTGGGCAGGCACTGCAGCATTGTTCTCAATCATCGCCGCCGCCGCGATGCTGAAGAAGTGGAAAAAAAAAAAATGAAGTGCCCCAGACCTGACAACAGTTCAGCTGGTGACAAATGACTGTCACGCTGACCAGTGTAGTCTGCTTGTTTCTATTCCCCTCCCTTTAGAGTGATATCGAGTTGGACTGCCAGCTCAAATCGTCTCTGTGTTTGGTGCTTGCACCGGCAGCTGGGACTCACCGTCGTCACTGCCACGAGCTGCACTTCCAGGAGAGACCAGGGAACGCATTTTCGGACACGTTGGCAGGTGATGGGGACCTCCAGGCTGGTCTGACCACGGTAATTTGTCAAAAGCTGCGCTGTTCACAGGGACTTCGCCTCTGAAAGCTGCCCTGGGTCGGCGAAGGTGAGGTGATGACAGCTCTGGTTTTGCTTGCGAAGACAAACTGAGAAGTTTTAGGCAGGAATTTCATTGTTAGGCCCTGCCTGTGCCAGCAGGGTTTTGGGTTGTCCACGGACACGTCTAGCTGTGAAAATGCACCAGGTGAACTTTAAACTTGTGTTTGCTGTAGCTGCATTTGGCTGTTCCCTTCCGAGGGTGGAGGGATGAGGGTTTATCTGCAAACCCTCTGCAGCCCTGTCTGGGGATTTCATGCGCTGCAAACCTCGCACACAGGGACCTGAGGAGAAGTTGGCTGTGGGTGGAGGAGCCTGGCCGTTGGTCCTGCTCCCAGCTGTGTCTCCAACTTCCACGAAGCCAACTCAGGCCTGCTCTGTCCTCTTTTTTCCCCGATCTTTTCCCTTGGAAGTTGGATGTTGATCATGTCTGTCGCTTGTGTGGTGGCTCTATGGTGACACCAAACCCTTCCACATTCCCCAGGGGTGTTTAACCCACGCAGTCAGACACAGTGATGGCCTTTCACCATCCTGCAGGGGCAGAATGAGCCAACTTCTGCCTCAGCATGTGATTTGTAGGCAGCCCTTACAAAAGCTCCTCGTGTGGTGTCTGGAATGGGTTTGTGAAGTCTCAGTGAAGAGGATGGAGGCTCCATGGCTCGCAGGCCGAGCAGACTTTCATCTCAAGTCACTGAGCCATGATAAATGGGGAGCTCCGAGGTTTTTAGAACTTCGTTTAAGAGCATGGCAGCTCTTTAAACTGACTTCAGTAGTGAATAATTAAATCATGAAATACAAGAAAAGTAAATATTTCATTGAAATACTAAACAGAAACTTTGTTGAAGACAAAGGAAGCTTTTTCTTCTTCTTTCCCCCAACAACTTCTCCTCCTACGTGGAGAGCCCTGGTTTGGACGGGGGGATGTGCAACCAACAAATTGGAGATTAAAAATTCCTCCTTACTTTTTAACCACTCTTTTCTGAATTGTCCTTCCCTGGTTAACTTGTGGATATAATGATTCAGGTAATACCCCATTTATTCCTTTCCTAGAAGTGTTTGTGGCTCTTATAAACACAGAGGCTGGGAAGTTTTGTAGCTGTTCTTGTGAGCAAAAAACAGTGTCCAAGCTCCAGTCATAAGTTGGGTTTAACAGGAGTTAAATAGGAACTAAAGCAGATGAATATATGAACTTGTGTTGTGTTTCCTATTAAAATTAATAAAACCTTCCTAGAAAATGGCTGATTAAGAATTGAATGTCACCGGGTAGTAAATAAAAAAAATGAAGCAAGTCCTTAGAGTAATTTTCCCAGCTTCACTCCCACCCTCATGTTCTGGACTCTTACAAAACTTAAGGTTATTTAGGGTGTCTGTGGTCAGAAATCAGATCAGATGTTGGTTGGGGCTGTGTTTATTAGTCAAGACTGGTGGTTACCAAGGGCTGTTCATTTCCAAGGGCTATTCAAGCAATCCTCACCAAAGCCCAGCAAGGTTGAGGAGATAATATGTGTAACTGGTAGATCAAGAACGAGCATTCGGGGTTGATGAAGACCTAATTTCCATTTAAAAACAAAACCAAATCTAATCTGAAGCGTTAGAAACAAAAAGAGTGATGCATTAAAGGGTGTTTATAGGCAGTGTTGATCTTTAGTGTGCACTGAAGTCTCCCGGGACCTGCCCTGTGCTCAGGCAGTGACAGCAGAGGCAGATCAAACATCTCTGGTGCCATGGGCTCTCTGTCCACGACAGACTCACCTGTGAGGTGAGGTGTTGGCCTTCTCCAGCACTGGCTCTCCTGGATTTCTGATATTTCAACAAAAACCCCACTGAGTGATTACGGAGCCATCACCGCCATCCCTCCTGGGGTCTGCGTGGGTGACGTGCACCAGGCCGGGTTTCCACCAGACCCAGATCTTGAGATTGTTTCCAGTCTTTTTTCCCCACGATTGAACTGATTGTGGACCAGAGCTGTTCACTGATCACTGCTGGATTAGTCACTGTGGCTCTGATGTCAGAGGTTGCCTGGGATTAAATTTAATAGAAGACTTGGCTTTTGCAGCGTCTTATTTTTAAGTGCTTGGCTCCCTGAGTGGAGCCCTAAATTTGGGTTAAATACAGACTGCATAGAAGAGTTTGGCACTGGACAAGGTGATCTTTCAAAGCCTGGAGAATCCGGAGCTGCCCAGGCAGGAAAGGACAGAGAGGACAATTCTTTATAGCCAGAGAAATGGTGGGCACAGAGTTGGAGGGATGTGAAGGGAAGCTTTGGACTCACTGCCTTGGGGAATGAGGCCATGAGCTCAGGTGCCTGCAGATTTCGGGGGCTGCTACACCTTGGGCCAGGTGAGCCCCATTCCTGCCCAAGCCCTGTCCAAGGCCCCGAGCCCCGCTCTGTGTTCAGCCTCTAAACCCGAGCTGCTCCATCAGAGCAGCCACCAGGGAGTTCTGGATATTGGCTGGTGCTTGTCAAGCACTTCAAGATTAAATATGCTGCGTTGTGAACAAGTTTTTGCTTTTCTTGTACTGAGCTGGGATACCCAGGTGATGAGTGTGGTGTAAATATCTGGAGAGAGAAATGCTGATCATAATAATTTGTATTGATCTCCAAAGCTAAAAGGCCTTTCTACAATACTCTGCTTTCTTGGTGTATATTATGGCCATATAATAATGGAATTACTATTTCAGCAAAAGTACCAGGAGGAGGTGGAGATTATTATTCTAATAAGATAATTTTGGAAAGAATAATTAATTTGGTTCAAGGCGAAAACTTAATGGTTGATAACTTAGTGTGGGATTAACATATTGGGTATGTTTGAGCATTTCTTGGCTCTGCAGAAACAGTGGTTTACAGGCTAATGTTTTGTTTTATTTATAATGACCCTCTTCTTAGAAGATCTTTTAGAGTTTGTTTTTGGTTTGTTGTTTGTTTTTTTTTCTTTTTTTAAAGGCTGGCATTATTAAAAAAGCAGTCTAAAAACAATGGTCCCTTATCCCTGAGATAAGCTTTCTATAAACGTGATTTTTTTTTTCTTTCCTAAACAAACAAAGCCCCCTAATTATAAAGGATTGCAGCTCTCAGATAGCACTGGTATGATTTAATTTGCCACTTGCTATCATTATCTGAGTCATTCCCAGGGAAGAAAACACGGAGAGCACTCCTGGATGTGCTGCAGGAGGACTGATACTGCTCCAGCACAGTGTGGCAGTGGTTCTTTGATGGGTTTGTTCCTTATAGGTTAAGAACACATAATTCCTTAAGTATTTAGAACATGTAAACCCTTTCAGTCTAAGGTACGTGAACAATTCTGCAGTTATTAGTCCTTCTGCTGTTTTTCAATTTTTATTTATTTTTTGAATCTGTCGCTATCTGAAGTGTGAAATGTTTTGAACTGGCTTAATTAAGTGGTCATTCCGAAGCCTTTTGATGAGCTGAAATACAATATTGCAAAGCTGTTCCCTGAGAAATGGTCAGGACTGGCTTTGGCAATGGGACGGGGATTTCCAGCCCTGCCTGGGATGGAAATACACACTTACTAAGGAGATTCTTATTAAATATCGTGCAAATCCTGATGAATAGTTGGTGTTCCTCACAGAGACACTTTGACTTGTGCTGGGAGAGCAATCGCTGAGCAGCTGTGCCCGGATTCCTTTCAACACAGTTGTGCCTCAACTCTGCCAGAGGCAGCAGATGATGCTCCACAGCTTGACAAGGCCCCGTCCCGGAGGGATGGAGCTGGGTGAGCGAACTGACAGAAGTTCTAGTTCACAAAATGGGCTGGAATTATTAATTCTGGTAGCGGGAGAGTGGAATACAGACTCTCCGTGTCTGTGGAGGAAAAGGAGGGGCCACCACGTTAAATAAGCACTGGTCCCTTCCGAGCTGGTTCTGGAAGGAGCAATGCATTTTCTTTATTTAATTTTTTTTTTTTTTTGGGATATGTGCACAAGTTACTTAAATGCTGCATGCGAGGCAAAAAAACCCCAACCCCACGAAAAAAAAGAAACACAATTAAAACATTAATTATTAGTGCTGGGAGTATTTTGAGTCATTTTTGTATTCAATCGGCTGTAATTAAATACTCAGTGAACACAAAATTAGGTCATATATTATGTAAATAGGATGAGACATCCACTAGCTCCAGCAACAAACGCGTTGGAGTCCTTCAGGGTACAATTCAGGATTGGACTCCTGGAGCCTAATGGGTTCTGTCTGACCCTGCTTTCCTTCTGTGCCACGTGCCCACCTGAACAGGGAGCAGATCCCGTGGAGGATGTGGGATGTGATCTGCGAGGGGCCACCCGCTGCCTCCTGCTCTCAGCCAGGTTGAGTCGAGTTCTCCCCGGGGGAGAAGATTTTCTTCATGTCCCCCGTGCCTCTCTCTGCTGTGGCTCAGCCACGTGTCTTCAGCTCATCCTTGAGACGCAGAATGAATTTAGGTATGTTAAACAAAAATTAATAGATGCTTTGATGGTTTCGCTGAGCGATGCTGGGAGCGCTCGGCACTGCCCAGGATCAAGCCCTCTATTCTCTAACATGACACTTGATAACTCCTGCTTTAGCAGTCATAATTGCAAATGCCAAACCTGATTTTGCTCCCTTTGGGGATAGTGGAAGCAGTAGCAGGTCCATTATTATTTATCAGAACATTTATGTAGCTTTTAAGGAAAGAAATAACAAATGCAAAATCAAGCTGCTGGGTTCTGCTCTCTTGTGACGGGGGCTTGCTGGGGGAAGCAGCATCTCCTGGTGGTCTGAACTGCTTCATCCTCATGCCCTCCACTCATTGTCCTCGTTCCCACGTCCAGAAGTGGCTCTCAGAGCCCCCCGCTTCCTTCCCCAATCCTTTTGCCCCAGCTCTCCAAGTTCTCACTTGTAAATCCCAACATGAACCTCTGGTTGCACACGTGGCACGTGGAGAACAGGTGCTGGGAGGTGCTGGTGGCTGAGCGAGAAGTGAAAATTGCAGGCAGCTGTCTTCCAAACCATTCCTGGTCCTCCACCTCCCATCTGCTTCCCACCGGGACAGGCTGCCCCACCAGGGCAGTGGTGGAATCGCTGTGCCTGGAAGGGTCCAAAAACCCCGTAGGTGTGGCACTTGGGGACGTGGTTTGGTGGTGGCCTTGGTGCTGCGGGGGGAATGGTTGGACTTGATGAACTTGGAGAGGTTTTCCAGCTCTGACGGTTCTGTGATCCCATTTTGTTCCCCCATGGGAGAGGCTGCAGTTCAGAGCAGAGCAGGTGTTGTACATCAGGTATTCTGCTGGAGCCTTTCAGGTATTAGTTTTCTAGAGTGTGTGCAGTTTGGTGCTGTTTGTATTCTTCGAGTGAGGGAAGAATCAAATTGTAGTTGTCTATATTTTGACTTTTTAAGAGAGATAATGTCTTTTCTAGCCTCTCTCCTCCTCTGCGCCCCCGCCGCCCCGACCAAAAAATCTTTATTTTATAGAATTTCTTTCCGTAGCCCACAGTTGATCCTTCACAGATCCCTGAAAAAAGCAGGGTAGGTTTGAATCAGTAAGAAGAGATCAGCCTTGGCACTGGGAGTGAGGGTAATCCATGGAGAGGTACAGTGGGAACTGTGCTGCTCCTGAACCCTGACACGGGGATCCCAATTAACCCACGGAAGGGAAATCATTGAGGATATTCCCATAAGGGAGATGCCATGTGGTTTTTATACCCAGGTAGCTTTTTTCCTAATTCTCCATGAGGCAGGAAAGAACTTGTCTGGTCTGTGCATCTGGAATTGACATGTCTGGAGTCCTCAGGGAAAAAAAAGGATGGCAGTGCTGGGGCTCCGGGGAAGGGACTTTAGCCTGGGGCACTTCTCTCACCTCTTTTAACTGAAAGCCGAGTTACACGGTTGCCTCCCTTGTTTGCCGTGCCATTTTTACCTCTGGAATTGGGATATAATCCAATATTTAGGAACAGAAAGCTTATTCCTCCAGCTAAGCTGCGATAAACCTACGTGGACCTTCAGTGCTGATGGTTGGTGGACTGGCAATGTGGGCAGCTTGTAGGAGCTGGTGGCGTGACCCCGGGAATGGGATGCCAGGCCCTGTGTGCTTACAGTAACCGTGGTGGAAAAACGAGGCCGAGTGGCCACTCTGAGGCCCAGATATTTCACTTTCTAACTTCCCTCTAGCTGGGAGGGTCAGGCTTGACTGCTCCCAGCTCCGTACTGTCAGGAGGCATGGATTCGGCTTATCAAGCAGTGCTGGGCTTGCTAAGTGCTTGGCAGACATTATAGAAAAGCGAGATGCTATTCATGCTGCAGTGGATAAGGAGTTGGAAAGCTTTGGTTTGAGATTGCGAGAGGCTGAGAGGAAAATTGAAGTCATGGAGATAATGATCATTGGACCTAATGCTGCTCTTGCTGAGAATGCCAAAGGCCAGGTTGTAAGGCGTGCAGAAGTCCAGTTGATCATCTGGAAAATAAGTGCAGATTGAGTATTATCATCTTGGTGGGAGAATCTTGTGAATATATTGACGGAGAAGCGTGGAGATTCGTGTGCTGGTTGCAGGGTGCTGGTTGAGTGGCAGAAATGTGAGGTGGAATTTTTCAAGTGCCTCAGTCTGTCGTAAGGGCGCCGTGTTAGTGAAATATCAAGCTGCTAAGCACTGATTTCCCAGGACAGTAAACCAGTGAATATTATTGCTAATATTATTATGACACCGTGACTTGAAACTGGTGCATACGATGCAACTCCAATAGCAACAAAAATCTGTGTTTTTTTCACTAACTGTTGGGGGATTGTTCAGTCTAAAATATCAGGGGGTAATTTTAATGCTCTGCGACTTCTGCTTGTCATTTGGATTTGGCTTTTTCTCATATATCCTAAAAAAAAAGTTCCATTTGGTGACACTGAAAAGCACCCAGAGTACTCTGCCTTCTTATTGCCAATAGGTTATCATTGAATAAAACACTTGCTACTTACATAAAAATCAGCAGAGAGAGACATCTGGACTGGAGCTGCTGCCATAGGCCTCCAGCTTTTCTTTCCTTCTTTTTCTAAAGAGGAGAATGAGATTTTAGTTTAAACTGCTTTTACCCAGCACATTGTGTGCCAATAGGCAGTGAATAGATACCATCTCCTCAGATGTGCACACAATCAGATTTTATCCTCCAGCACTGGAGGTTCTGTGTGCAGCTGCTGACAGAAGATTTTATTTGCCTGACAGAGGTCCCTGTGGACAGACAAATTGTTCCCCATCGACAAGAGTGGTCCTTCAGCATATTTTTGGATTGTCTTCCCTCAGAGTTGTTCCTTCTTAAAGGTCGACTGATTTCCTCCAAACCATTAAATATCCTCTATTAAGGAAAAACAAAATAGTTGTGCTATAGCTAATATGAAAATTACCATTCTGACCTTTTCCTCTGTGTTTCTTCAGTTTTCTTGACCTGCTTTCCTCTCCGTGGGACACCAGGGATGTGTCCCACAGCCCCGAGCTGGGAGCCAGTTGGAAGGGCACACACGGTGGTGATGGCTGTGCCTGCCTGTGGTTTCACACTTGCTCGGGAGGGGTGTAAAAAGGGAGAAGTGGATGAACCATCCACTTTTGGTCTCACTGCTTGTGTGGCAGATCCGTGCTGAGCCTGGGGCTGGATGTTCCTTGCAGGAGTGCTGTGGTGTCGTGGCTGCATCGGGTTCGTTCCGACTGTAGGAGAACAAGGAATTGCTTCCTTTGGTTCTTCGGGGAAGCAGTTGTGCACGGGAAAGGCACGTTGTGATACTGGGTCCTACCTCCTCAGACTGTTGGGGGTTTCAAACTTTGTTTTCCTGGTCTGGAAGTGGATGGATGCTGGGAGTTTTCCCTTGGCCTGGGGCTTTCTGTAGTAAAAGAGAAGTTGGAAACCAAGGGTTGTGTTCTAGACAAAGGGTAATTTATTGTAATGTAAGGTCAATCTAAGCCTTTCCTGACCCAAACTGTCCTTGTGATGTTGTTTTCCCTGAAATACCCATGAGGTGGGAAGAGTTTATTGCTTGTGAGGGTCTCGGTCTCTGTGGCACTTTGATGTGCACAATTTGGGGCAGATTCTGTGGGAATCTGGGTTGGATTAATGCTTCTTGGGTTGTCCCAGCCTCAGAAGTGGTCAGCAGTGTCCCTGTGGTGCTGACCATTGCCACCTGTGTCGTGGCGTGCCGTGAGAGGACACACGGACCAGCTCCTCTCCCGGCCAGGGAGATGCTTTGGAATTCCCATGGCATTTTCATGAGCTGGTTGGTGCCACCCTCACTGCTTTCTGTGGACACGTCCTCGGCCGTGTGGGAGACCGGACAGCCTGGCCAAACAGCCGGGAGACGGAACAGGAGGAAGAGGAAGCAGGGCAATTAACTCCTCTCCAAAAGGACAAATCGTTTGTTGTGCTAAAAATACGCAGCCACAGTGCTGATCCCACATTTCACAGCAGTGGCACGGAGCTATTTCAAGATGCTGAATGGGAGGGGCAGTGGTTGCAGCTCTGCTCAGAGAGCTGTGGTGGCCAAAAGCGTGCCGAGGGTCCGCGGAGAACAGCGGACGGGAACGAGATCCGCTTGTTCCACAGGATCCCCAAGGTGGATCGGCAAGGTGGGGTCTCGAGGCAGAGCACGGGAGCTGTCACCCCAGGGAAGGCTCTGGGGGTGACTTCAGCCTGGGAGTCACCCCAGGGAAGGCTCTGGGGGTGACTTCAGCCTGGGAGTCACCCCACTTTCGAGGGGCTGAGCTGTTGTTTGAGCAGGGAGATGTGAGGAGGGGTCAAGGAGGCGTCGGTGCGTGGCGGTGCCCGTCACCCCGACCTCTGGATTCTGTGGATTTGACACAGGGCTGTGTAGTGTGCAAGGGCTGCTGTCCAGCCTCGGAGCACTTTTTCTTTTCAAGCAGCTGCTCGTAGGACCCAAGGGGCTGTGGGGGAACAAAAGCACCCCCTGCCCAGCACTTTGTTCCAAAACTGCGCTCGCAGCAAAGTTTCCATTTTCCTCTTCCTTTATGACTTCTGGTTTAACTCCTGTGCTTTCCTGTGGCATACCAACAAGTGTAGGAACACGCTTCCATGTGCTGCTTAAAATGTGATTTTTGATTACCTGGGAGATTGCTTAGGAAATCTCTGGGCTTTGTTGCTTTGCACATGCTCCGATCACATTTACAAGCAAGCCACACACTGGGACAGAACTAGGTCACTGGAAGACTCCTTACTGGACAGATGTTTAGTTTTCCTAATTCACCCCCTATATTAAGCAACATAATTGGGATTTTAGGGGTAGCTGAGTCTTGCTGACCATAGCTAATTTTTATTGTGGGTCCATCAGAAGGTTGAATTTTGGAGGCACAAAATGAGAGGTTTCGGTACATGGGAGAAAGTGGGATATTTTGTCTTTGACTCGCAGTGGGAGGTCACAGCCTTTTGTGCTGGCAGCTCTGAAACCAGCACAAACTGGGGTGATTAGCTCCCTTTTCTAATGAGTACACAAAGCTGATTGTGAATGAGCCAGCGGGTTCATTGTGCACCCTTGGCCTGCGTTTAATCCTTTATGTGAGACCCCCTTTTACACAGGGACAGCAATTGGAATCCAATTTACACCGGGCTCGGCATTAAATCTCCTTACTCCGGCGATGCTGGCTAATCAATGGAATTGAAATTCCGGTGCCGTCAGGAGCCTCCTCCCTCCAGCTCTGCCACTCTTTCTGCTGCGCCGCGTTTTTAGGAGAGATGAAGCCCTTAAGTGGGAAACACTTTGTCTCCCTAATACAAGAATAAACAATGTCTCGCTTCTTGGCAAAACACATCGCAGCGCTGTGTAACAAGCAGCAGAGATCTTAAAAGTCCATCAAGAGACGTTATGGTAATTTCACAAGAACGACCACCTTGCTTTTAGTGAGAATTATCTAAATATGAAGATAAAAGGGAGAAGAAAGGGAGCTTGACGTGTAGAGAGACACATGAAAGGTTTCGGGAGAGGCTTTCGGTGCTGCACAGAAATATTTTGCAGCTGAGTTTTCTGGCAAGCACCTGAATAGCAGGAAGAGTTTCTGCCTGCCTGGTTTCTTCACTTTCACAAGCAGGACTTGTTAAATCGGTCTGGGGGGAGATCAGAGATCAGTAAATTACAAAGATGAGACCTCAATCAGCCCCTCCCAACAACTTTGGGAACTGTGGGATTACAGCTGAAGGAAATTTCTTCTTGTTGGAGTTAAGTCATGGGAAGATAAACCAAATTTTTTAGGAGGGAGTCAGTGTTCGTGCACCCACGTGATGGGGGAAGTGATTCCAGAAGTGCTGAATGCCCATCCTCTGGAAAGAAAGCAGAGGAAATATCTCACCTGGGTAGGGTATAAATGGGAATGTCGTGAGTTGCGGCTTGCTTTTGGAAATTTTGGCCGGTCACGGCTTTTGAAAGCCAGCCCACTTTGTGCCGTGGAACAGCTCAGCTCAGGAGCTGCTCAGCTCTCAGCCCCATCCATTACTCCTGGGGCCTGCAGCCCCTTGAAATATTCATTCTGCCTTTTATTCCTCGGTGCTGTTTAATAGCCCAGGCAGAACAGTGACCTGGCTGGAGGGTTCGTATTCAGTTACAGTCATTGTTGTGGGACAAGCTGGTATCTGGAAAGCTGACACTGGGCTGGACATTAATGAGTAGATATTCCCGTTGCAGCCTGTGTGCCAGGTGTATTTATTTAAAAAGTCATGAAGCAGCCTCCCCAAGATGAGGAGATTCTTTTTACCCAACTCCCTGAGTTTGCTCTTTGTCTCCCACCTCGTCTCTGAGCTGGTGGGACGCACACTGGTTGCTTTTGGGGTGCCCATGCTGATAAGTCCTGGTGGTTTGTTTATCTCCCTTTGCTCTGGCTGGACTGGTGCCCTTTTCTCTCCGTGCTGTCTGCGTGGAGCTGTTGAGGAGTTCTGTGAACGAGGCAAACTCAAAGGCCTTGAGAAGTTCCAAATGTTCCTGCCCGCCTGGTTTATGGCCATCAGATTTGATCCTGATCTGGATGGCCATCAGCACCGATGACTTGATCTTCGGTGGGTCGCGCTTATTTCCACACACAAATATAAAATAAATTTAAAACCACCCCAAACCAAGCCCCCACACATATTGCTTCAAGCTGCAGCTCCCATTCAGAGATGCCACTTATCCTTCCACAAGTCACTGAGGGTTCCCTGGGATGATGATGAGCTAATCACTGCATAAAAGCCCCAAGTTTTAAACCACTGGATTTTTTTTCGGTGGGCAGGATCTTAACTTTGCCGTTGATTCAGTTTTGAAAAGCCTGGTTGACTTTTCAGGCAGAGCTGATCTGCCAGCCTTTAAGGTGAGGGTATTTTATGTTTTATTTCGTGTAAACCCAGCAGTCTGAATTAAGGACAAATGCCCTGAAGTGTGCAGCAGAGCCTGTTTAATAACTGAAATGTTTGGGGCCATTTGATTTGGTGAGCTCTTTTTCTTTAAAAAAAAAGGAGCAAGCTGAGCTCCAGGATTTTGCAGGGAACATTATTTTGTGCAGAGAGGACACTGATCTTATTTGGCAGAAAATAAATGGATGTTTGTGTTATGACGCCTCTTCAAGTACTTTCTTTTATGTATGTGCAGGATGCTCTGTCCTGAAATCAGATCTCGTCTGACTGATACATTTTAAGCAGGATGATTCTGACTCTTTCACAACTTTCAAGTGTAAATGTGTTAATGTTTTGCCCAGCACATTATTTCTCACAGGCTGAACTCTCATTGTGTTTTCGCAGTTTGGGTTTAGGTTTAATTTGAGGCTTTTCATAGCTATTTAATTCCTCATAATTTCTGACATCTCGGTAGCCTCACGGCTCCCCCAGGATTGCAGAGATGACGACAAACACCCAACCTCCCTGGCTTTATTTTTTAAAGATCTTCCTTTCTCTCCCCAACCTCCCAGCTCCCAAATCTGAGCCCCAGGGGAAAATCGGAAGTTGCTTCCTCAGACCTGTCAGCTCTTGTGCTTTCAGGGTGAGCCTAATGATGTTGAGCCCTATATGATTCTTTCACACTTGTCTACTTCAATCTCGCACTGCAAGACAAGCAGTGGCTGTGCAGAGGGAGGGGATGAAAGTCCTGCTACAGTGGAAATCTGCAAAACATACGCACTGGCTGTGAAGGAAATTTGGGATCAGATGCAAATCCTGTGTGTAGCGTAGCTGGTTGGGTTGTGGGTTGGGTTGTTTTTTTCTTCCCCCCC
>VYZQ01063948.1:54102-69631 GCA_013400655.1 Mystacornis crossleyi | reverse complement strand
TTTTTTTTTTTTTGAGCAGGGTGGCTTCGCAGCGCTGGAGCAGGCAAAGTGGACCTTCTTTCTACACCTCATTCTGCACTGACATCAGCGGCAGGCTCCCCACCTGCCCGGTTTCCATGGCGATCACACAAAGCACACAATGACATCAGCTGGCATGACATCAGCTCTTTGAGTGCAAACAATACAAGAACTACTACTTTGTGCGAGGCCTTTGGTAGGAGGCGGTGGCGTTCCTGGGAGCCACTGATGTAATGCTAACAGGTGGCTCCTCCGAAAGAAAAAGGCGGAAAGAGGAGAATTGCAGGGATGCATTCTCCCCCACCTCCCGCATGTTGCTGTTGCACCGGGATACTTGAAGTCATGCTCGGCATCGAGACGAGCCAAGTGCTCGGGCTCAATTGCACTTTGTTAACTGCAAGCCAAAAAAACCCAGGAGGGGGGAGAGCTACTCTGAAGTTACTAGAAAGAGCCACACTAGCCAAAATAAATGCGGAATGTCGCCACCCCAATGATGGTTTAAAAAAAAAAAAAAAAAAAAAACGAGAGCGAGGCTGTTTGTCTTTTCCATGCTCTTCCACAGTGATCTAGTGAAGGCTTTAAAGTGAAGCAAAACATGCTGCCACTCAGGCCCTGGATCAGACACAGCAAAGGGTTTCAGTGCCTACTGCTGAGTGCTGCAATTCAAATGTCCAATTCGTGTCTGTGACGTGCCTGCCACCCAGGGCCATTTCAGTGCCCTGTGCTGTATTCCATGGGCACGAGGCACCCAGACTAGGTTACACCATCTGAGCTCCTCTAATGCAAGTGCCCTTTTCCACATCCAAACTTGTGTCCTTCACACACTGCTAGTAACGTCACTTCCCAGAAATCCTTGAAATGCCTACAAAATGCAGAATATTTCCCCTGCCTCAGAAGTGTGCTTGTCTTCAGCTATTTCTGCTGTTAATGGGACACAGAGCAAACAGATTTGCCTTAAAGATCTCTATTGTCAAAGTTGGTACAACAGAAGATCAGGATAGAAAGAAGAGCAAGGGCAAAAATCTGAGCTCAACTGCACCACCTGGCCTCAACAGGCCTGAAAAGTCTTCTCAGTCCACTCAAGAAAACAAGATGATGGTCCCCAAGCTGAAGATGTTTGAGGTGTCATCTAAACCAACAGCCCCAGCCTATAGCCTAGGCTACAGGCTAAACCCTAGCCCACATTCCCATCTTTCTGAATGGGCCAGCAATCCATTTAGCTGGAATATTGCTGTTTAAACAATAACCAGAGCGTGTTGGGATTACCAAGAAAACCCCTGAAAAAGTTGTTTTAGTGACCCTGGAGCCAACACTTATTTTCCATCTCTCCTGCAGACTTCTGGGAGTAAGCAGCCACAGGTGGAGATAGGATCCCACTGGTTCATCACTCAGGTGGGGACACTGATGGTGTGGCAGAAACCGTCCTGCTCCACCAGCTACCTTGTAAGACACAGCAGAGCAACAGGGCAAAGGATGGGAAGAGACCCCCATAAGAAACCATGTGGAAGATGCCCAAACAAGTGGAGTAGCCAAACGTATAATACCTTCATCCACAATTTTTCTACAGACATTTGCCAGTGTCACCATTCCTAATGTCAGTTCACACCCCCATTCTCCTTGTTCACCTCCTCATGTGGGAGGAGAGTTAAAAAGTCAACTCAAGCAATATTTAAAGCAACTCTCAGAGCAAATGTTCCTGAAAGAATGCATTACTGGGAAGAAGATTACTAACCTGAACTTGGCTCAGACACGTCAGCAAGGGAGGACTGGACAAGAACACCGGTACCCAGAAAGGATGCAGCAAGATGCAGTCACAGAGGGAAGCTGAACCCTAAGCCAACAGCAGGAGCTTAGCTTGGATATGTACTGCCATACGACTCATGCAGGTCCCAAAACAGGAGCCAGACACCTCCTGAGTGCTGTTCCATTCTCACCACACACAACTCCTGCACGAACTGATTTATGAGGCACTAGGGTAATTTAAGTGGAGCTCATGCAAGCGTAATGCTCAGGCTTCTCTAAAGTTTGAGAGTACTTTCCAAAACAGGTCCAAGCAAAGTTAATAATGATCAGTCAGAAAGAGAGGGATGGACTTTCCACATGAAAGTAAATACAATGTACAAGGTATTCAAATGCATCTGTATTCCCCTGTCAAGCAGCTGCTATTTCAGCATTTAAAGTCTTCATGTAGGAGGGGCAGAGGAGGTGGGAGAGAAGAGGCTGTACCCACAGGGGAGGCCAACACAAAGCTCTTGCAAGCCTGATCTAAGAGTTGATTCATTAAACTCAGTAAGGTGCAGACGTATCACTGCTACTGACCACAACTCCAGATCAGAAGGAAGCTCAAGGCATGGATGCAGAGATTCCACAAAGGCTTGTATCAAAAGCTGTTTTGTGGTTGACCCTGCCCAAGCTTTCCCAAACCTGAGGAATGAAGGAAGCATTACAGAGGGCAGTAATAGCACCTGTGGCCAAGAAGCACAGCTTAGAAGAAGCCTCTCACTAGCACAGAAGCTGCATTTTAAAAGCAGCTTTTCAGATGCTATTTGCAATATGGGAAAAGACCTCATCATATAGAGGCAACCTAAATAGAGAGGCTATCCACCAAGAAAGCCCATGGGAATGCATGGCAGTGCTGTTGGAACCACAGCCATGGAGCCTGGACTCAGGAGTGTAGCCACCTTCAGGGACAAACCAAAATTCCAGCAAGCAGATGAGCCACCGACGTCCACTTCAACAGACCGTCCTGCCTGCAGCCCATCTCTCCTGGCTTTGAACACTCCACAGAGCTGTAAGAACCAAAGCATGGGGAAAGCATGCCCAGCCAGTGCGATGCAGCCTGTGCGTGGGCACAGAGAACATCCCAAGCGCCTTTACTCTGTTCCAGAACGGGCGTTCAGAGGGCTGAACCTACCCAAACCCAAACAGAGATGGACATACAAGGATGCTCAGCACTCTGGGGAACCCGAGGTATTTCTGCCATGAGGAAATCAATCCATGAAGCAGAACCCTTGCTGGCACGATGGCCTTGCATGGTATCCCGCAGAATACAACGGAACACCAAGGGCTCTTGCTCACCACTGATGCAAGACCCAGGTTGCAGAACCATTTTTGCAGTTATAACTGCATGTCATCTTCCAACACCCTGCCCTGTCAGAACAGTTAGTGAGCAACAACAGTTTGGAGTGTCTGAGACCTCAAAACTTTTGGGAAGTTTCAAGTCAGCACCGTACGTGCTCCAGCTATTCCCACTCATTTGTTCAAGTTCTCTGCAGCCATCTGCCCATGAACATCTCACTTTAATGCTCCTCAGACTCCCCCGTCAGGCAGCACCCGGGCAGCAGCTGCACACAGATTTCCCAGCTCCAAAGCCACCCAGGAGCCCGTGGCTCGCATCAGCACTGCAAGACCAGGTGAGCAGATGGACAGCAGCCAAAGCAACTCTGAACAAGTAAAAAAAAAAAAGACAAGCAGCATGGTGCTGGCATAAGAGTCATGCTTAACACAGTGTCTGTCATTTGCTAGCAGAAGAGGGCAAATACGATGCAAAATAGACACAAAAGATACAGCAGGAATGAGGCAGCCAGCCTGTTATGAGGGACTATGGCCTTGCAATAGCATCATCTTCAAAGAAATCAAGAAAATCAAACCTTACCCGCACAAATTTATAGAAGTGGATTGGCTGGTTGGGGATTTTTTTGCTTGTTTTGTTTGGAGGGGGGGTGTTTGTTTGTTCCATTGCTGCTTTTTTGCTTTTTAGTTTGGGGTTTTTGTTGTTCGTTGTTCAAAAACATTGAGAATTTACGTACAAGGAGTACAGTAACACCTGCCCTCCTCCTCTGTCTCTCCTTTGGCATCTCCTTCAGCCACCACGGCTGCTCTCTGGCTCTGTGACTGTATGCAAACTAGGATGTGGGTTTACAATATGCTTTGGCGCATTTGCATTATGTTTCCTATCTGGAAACAGGCTCTTACCCCACAGTTAAGGGAGTAAATGACCTTGTTCCCTCTCCAGTGGGAGAGCTTAGAGAGAGGCCCATTCCCTCACCACAAAACAACACCTTTGCATTACCTCATCGGTGTGGATATACTTTGTTCTGAGCGTGGCAGGTACTGGGTGTTCCCGCTCCCACTGCAAACAGGAACATACTTTTATACATGACAGACTGCAGATGTGGGAGCCACATTTAGACAGAGCACGTGGTCTCGGGGAGACAACCAGACCTTTTATACAGCTTTCAAAGCTGTCCAGGCGGATTTCTGGATCTGCTCATCCTCGATTACAATACCACAAAGCCATCTCGGGGGAAAAAAAAAAAAAAAAAGGGCAAAGCAACACACACACAAGCACAACAAGAGCAGAAATCCCAGGACACTGGGAAGTATCAGCAGAAGAGATGTTCGATCTGTAACTTCCCCTTCTCTCATGTTGCTGGGTTTTTGTGGGGTGCGCGGCAGAGAATTTGGCGATACCACAGTTCTGGCCACCACAAGCTTTACTCGCTCAGGAATGAAGCCAAGCTTTAAAACACCCACTCAGCATGTGCCCTGTCAGTACCACCACAGCAAACCCTGCGGCTGTGTTTAAGTGAGTTTAGGGCTGAAATGTCACCCGAAGCATTTGGGGCACAGGACAGGGACCCTGAGACAATTGGTGTGTATCTGTTTAAGACGACGCTTTGAATTTGTGCAAGAACAGCCTGTTCCTTTAAACCTGTGACCTCATTTATTTACATTACTGCAGAAAAGCACTGCCAGAAGCAACAGCTGATGACAGTCTCATGTATTTTTCCACTAAGACAACAATTAAACTGCTCCTGTGTTATTAATGAACAGATGACTTTGTGTCAAGTTGATTCAAAGCACAGGATGCCTCAAGGTTAAGCAAACGTGACTCCAGCATGTAAAAATAGAAGTTAGGTATTGTCCAGATGCCCAGCCAGTGCTCTCCCCCTTCCTCAGCCTCTTGGGCAGGAGGGCCCAGGTCCCATGGCTACTCCCCACCATGCTGTCACCAGTGTCTGGAGGTCCTGCTGCAGGGTGGCACCCTGGCGCAGAGCCACCACCACTGCAATGCCACCACTCGGGCTGCTCCTGTACCACGGGCCTTCTACCAAGGAAGATGCTGCTGTACAGGCTGAAGCAGAATTCTGCCATTATAGGCCAAATCCACTCCCAGGATATGGACAACCACCTAGACCATCCCTTCATACCACCAACACGGCTAGGGCTGCAGGTGTCGGTCTGCTGAGCAGCAAGGGCACTGTCGGCGAGGGCATGGAGGCACTGGGGTGGCACCCATAGGGCACAGGAGCTACGGCCACCTTGCACACAGATGCCTCTGGCATGATTTTAGCCACAGCAAAGATGGTTCCTGGTACGTCCTGGGGATTATGCTCTGTTCATCCCAAGGCACAGAAAGAAGGGATGCTCAGATCTCCTGAACAACACAAGACACATGTTCCAAGCAGAGCTCTGCTTCCCACACTTCTTCTAGAGCAGTGGGGCCGATCCAAGCAGATCATTGTAGGAGTGTTCCTACTCTCCAAGCAGATGTCCTTCTCACCACAGCTACAACTGAGCAGTGCTCAAGGCTTGCCCTCACTGCTGCAAAAACCTTGACATGGCTGGAAATACTGTATTTGCCCACACAGCAGGAAGGGCAACTCCCTTCTATCCACAGGGGTAGGGACCTATTGGACCACACTCACCCAGGTGACATTAGTGAACTTCTCACCGGTCTGTGGGATGTTCCAAGGAAACCCTGCCACGGGGCTTTCCCTTGCACTCGCACAGCATTCAGCACCAGCCGTGCTGCAGCAGATTAAGCTTTGAACAAACATAAAAAAGTAAAAGTAAACAGCACACACAAAGACCAGCTTCCACCTCGATACACTCAATCTAATCTAGTCTCTCCCTCGAACTGAGCTGCCAACGGCACTTCAAAATAAAGGCAAAACTTTGCATTCTGAAGAACTTGCAAGGTCAGCTTTCTCCATGTGGGAACTATCCCGAGAGGTCAGTTTGTACTCAAATTCTAGCCTAGAGGAGTCACAAGCACATCCTTGACACAATGGCTTTGAGGTCCCTTTAGAAGTCAAGAGTGTGACACCGGATGAAGAAGAAAGGTTTCCCCTCAGCACCAAGGGACGTGCGCACGCATTTGCATGTTATTTCTAATTTTATCTCACTATGGTTCACACCCCTTGCCACAGCACATCCTCTCCCACTGGCTTTTGAGGTCCTCAGCCTCATCTATTTTTATATTTTTCCTTTGACACAAGGCACAGCAAAGCTGGCTGTCCTAAAGACACATCCCAGGGAGGCAGGAGAGGAGTCATCCAAAGCCCCTTCCCCTGCCAGGCTGTGCCAGAGTTGCTGGCTCTGCCCAGCTCCACTCTCGGCTCCTCCCATCCCACCACCACCCATTCTCAACCACACCATCACCCTCAGGAGCCTCCCACACCTCAACACATGACTTGCTTTTTTCCACCATCAGCTCTCACCCCTTCACTTTTCCTCTTCTCATGACTACTAGATCATCCAAATTCATTTCAATTGGAAAGAATTTTTTTTCTTGACCTGCCACTAGAAAACCTTTCTTGGATTTCAGTTTAAATCTTTTGGTTTTCTTTTATACCTTTTTGTCTTAAATTTACCTCTTTTTTTTCTCAGACTCTGGACACCAATGCAAACCCCACACATCCCATCCGTACCCTACCTTGACTTGCCAGCTTTTCCAAGAGATGCTACTAACCTTTGGACTACTCACCAGCCTGTCCAGCAGCCACCCTGAATAGTCTGGGACCACCTCTCTGCATTCAAGACAGTGGTTCCAGCTTGTAACTAGAAATCTGCCCTATGCTATGGGAGTGCTGAGTCTGCTTATTTCAAAATAAAAACTCAAGTATTCACAGGAAAATAAGCCAGCATCCTTCAAAGCACTGTGTTATCCTTGGGGAGCGGTCAGGAAGGTGAAATAGGAGAGGGCCTGCCCTGAATTTTGGTACAAGGACTAAACTGTACAAGAATGTAAACAGGAACAAGGCAAGAAACCCCACATCCCAAACACACCACGGTGATGACTCTGTAGCCACCAAGGAAGATTGGACTTACCCTCCCTGGAGGGCAAGCGTTTATAGCAGAAACTCAAAATTAGTCACATTACAACTTCTCATGGCAAAACTATGTGTTCCCGTGGGGATGCAGGCTAACACGAAGTCCAGTTAAATAACCATTGGAAATGTCAGCGTAAACCCTGAAGGAATACATACTTCTACTGTGAAATGCTCCCAATGGAAATCATATTAACAAAAAGGTCATCAAGAAATGCTAAAGCTATGTACAAAGGAGGCTGGGGAAGTGAGGGGGGAGGGAACAGAAACTATTTTAATGCAATAAAATACCACAAATGGTTTTATGTTGACAAAGAGCTATGGGTTTGTTTTCCCAGACAGAGGTAGAGCTGAGCAGATTTGCCCAGAACACCAAGTTTCATTTGTTTTTTTTAATCTATTACCAGTTCCCTCCCTGGCCATCACCATATGCATGTCTCAAGCAAGCGGCCTGGAAAGAGCCAGCACACGAGCAGGATGCAGGGAGCTGTGGCTCAACACGTCTGAGGGAGGGAGAAGGGTCCCAGCACTGCCTCAGACATCCGTAATCCTGGACGCGTAGGAGTGGACTTGGGTGTTTAATCTGCGGGTTTTAGAGAACACTGACATTTTCATGCTTCAGCCATCCATTTATTCTCTTTCCCCTTTTAAGGGCAACCTCTCCAGGACAGCTTCTTTCTAAAGACAGAGCAGGCTGCTTTGTTTCTCCTGAGGATAACACAGGCTCTTTTCCAGTCCAAACCACTCTTCCTCTACATCAGGAACATCAGCACCGTGCACATTAATATGAAAGGAAAACAGGGTGCTGATATACCACACCACCATTTGGGAGTACCATCCATTCCTGATGAATTTAAACTCTTTTTAGATTGAAGAGCTTCTACCCTCTTAGCTAGAAATAACAGTATCTGGCTCTGATTTGACATTTTCCAGCAAGGTATTCCAAAGCGCATGAAGAAAAACCAGAGAAAATAAAGGGTGCTGTCTTGACATATCCTAATGCCACAAAGTCCAAACTAAAAGCAGCAAACTACTGGAACTAGCATGGTGCATGCCAGCCCCCACTTTGAAACAAGCTTCAGGGCAAGCTCTGCTGGCACAGAAATCCCAGTCCTAATGGTCAAGAAACCAAGGCTAGGCCCCAAAAACCCCACAGGGAAAGCAGAGATTGACCCAGATTGCATCCATACTCTCCAGAGTCAAGGCAAAGAAGGACGTAGGGAGAGGGAGGGGAGAAAAAAGCATATTTACAGAATCCAGAACTTAAGGGCAATAAAACAAGGAATATCTTCAGCCAGATGAAAATCAACTCTTGTGTCCAAATAAAATAACTCCTTGTCTCCACAGGTGAGTTAACACTAATGTTTCCCAGGAAGCATAAGAGCTGTGTTATCCCTCAACAGAGATGTTGCTCTGCCTTGCTGGACTAACACCTATGAACTTAAGATTAATTTCATTTTAAACAATGAGTGGTTTTGTACCTAAAATAAGCCAGCAAATTCTAAGCAGCAGCAAAAGTCTTATTCTTAGCTCCCATCAACGGGGCAGACAGATTCCCATTACCTTAACAGAGACCAAGAAAAATTAAGATCCCATCACCAACCCAGCGCAGGTCAACTGCTCCAACAACAGCTTTTGCTTTAAAACATTAGTGTTCAACTGCTTTCATAAGGCTTAGTATCACACTTTGGCAGAATGAACAAATTCGACTGATATAACAGAAGCTTGCAAGTTATCTTCCATTTTCCAAGTCTCTTTAAGCCATTGTAAAAAAAATAAAATATATGATAATTCATGTGTGGACAAGGAGTAACATTTGTTCTTCTTTTTATTACCTTTAATTAGAAGCAGCTCTTCTCTGCTGCAATGAATCAAGTGGGAATTAATCCAGGCATGCTGTAGACTTTTTAAAGCTAGGGCATAGTAAAAGAGTTGGAGCCAATGTGTTCACATCTCTATTATTATTCCCTTAATTTATTTTTTCCAGCTTACTCCTTCCTTCAAAGCCCTGATCTTGGAAGCGGGGTGATGCACATACACAAAGCAGCACTTAACCCTGGCAGGAGCACTGGCTCCCAAGCCCTCCCACCCAGTAGAAGCATTCCTGTCCCTCCAGCAGCAGGTGATGACAGATTTACAGTTCCCTCCCAACCCCACTATCCCCAGACCCTCCAGTGGGGACAGCCCAGCGCAGGAGCTCCCACTGCAGGAGCTGCGGGTGTACTTGAGCTAGACAAGCGTGCGCCTGCCCCAGGCAGCAGCAATCAGAATCTCATTCCTTCAGGTCAGAGCGACTAGGTGGCACCTAGACCTACAAGGTCCCAGTTGCTCCCTGCAGACTTGCCAGTTTGGGTCACTCTGCACGCACTCTTCTGGGACGGGCTCACTGAAACCAAGTGCCAGCAGATCAGAAGCTTGTGCCCCTTCTGGATCTCGTTCTCTTTACTGGGAAAAGGGCTGTCCTTCAAAAAGGAGGCAAGCCCCTCACCCAAGCAGAGAAACACATGAAGATGAACCTCGATTTTTAAAGCACAAAAAACACCTGGAGGCAAATCAGAGCCTACAATTTAGCAAAAATGCACTGTCAAGGAAAGAGGGTGCTCCTGAGTCCATCTCCCACTTTCTGCAGCAGGTAACTGTGTTGTCCCAGGGCACCACTGTGGCTGTGGATGAGCCTGAGTCAACCACACAACACCAGTGGCAACAAGAGAGATAAGCTCAGTGTTGCAAATAGTGCAAAGGACAGGAAAAAAAAAAAAAAAAAGCCCAATCAGATGAAAATAAATTCTCCAAGGCCTCTACGGCAAGTCTGTCATGTGGGGTCAGTCAGAGCTCCCCTGGCCACGAGACCGCCCTGCTGTCCAGGCCCAAATTTATCCCTCTAGTCCAGTTACTCCCTTTTTGCATCACATGGTGGACTGACTTGCTTCTCCCATCTTTTCCCCCCTTACTTCCAACCCCAAAATGCTGCTGTACAGTTCCAGAACTAGATCAGAGACCACCTCCTGGTAGCACACAAGCACCTGGGGAATCAACATCTTTCAAAGCAGCAAAAGCAGAGGACACACCAAAAACAACCTTCAGAGTGCTCCGAGATGCGAGGCTGCCTTCACCATAGATATTAACTGAAGCAAAGAGCTTCCTGTACTAAAAAGTCACAAGATGTTAAAACAAAACAACAAAACCCCCCAAGTTTCACTACTGAACCACAGAGCATTGACCAACACACTGTGCAGAGACCACGAGCACCCCTAGACTCTCCAGCTTCAGAAACTGGTCCCCTGAATCCCTCCGTGCCTCCTACCCACCGCAGTCCCCATTCTGCCTCCTCACAGGGTGTCCTGACTGGCACAGCCAGGACTGGCGGCCAAACACCAGGGCACCGGTGCACATTTCAGCTTTCCCACAATGCTCAATATTCAACGGATCAAGAGCAGGTGAAAGGCCTGCCAGAGGAAGCTGAAGCAAATGCAGTGTTCAAGGCAGCACCTTGATCCAGTCTTCTCTCAATGGGACTCTCTGCCAGCTTTAACTTTTAGGTGAGGCAGGGAAAGGCGACATCCATGATATACACTGCTCTTCCTTAAGCCCCAGCTTACCAAACACCTTTGTGATAACCACAAATTACATTTTACAGTACAGAGGTGTTTAAAAAACTGCTAAAGACAGATTCAGGTGAGAACATAGAATCAAAGCTTCAGAAAAACAGCTGCTCACAGTAATTCAGGTCAGCCTTGCGATTTCTGTAGCCAGCACTCTCCCAGGCCCACCAGGGACTTCCCAACAAGGCCAAAGCAACACACATAATCTTATCTCACGCACAGAGGGACAATGCATTAGGTTATCTTCAGATTACCATAATCTATTTCTTTAAACAGCATGACTTCTATAGCCCTGCAAGCTGATGCTGAATATTTGAGAGGTGTTTCCCTCCTGGCTGGCTGGTGAAATTGCAAAACAGGGAAACGTTGAGATGTGTGCACGCTGCTCATATTTATGGCATTTCTTCACTTTTGAGCTGCTTGCATAAATAACCACCCCTAACTATAATGGGGCTTTTCACAGAGTAAAAAGTTATAGCCTAAAGACATGGGATGAGCCTCCACTTCAAACGCATCACAAAGCCAAGGCAATATCACTAAAAACTTCTGTGCTCATAAGTGTAGTAAAAACTTTGGAAGGCAAACCACCTATGTATAGGTCTAAAATAAAAGTTTTAAAATAATCCATCTCTGTTAGTTAAGATGCAGACACCATTCATACCTCGAACACAGCTACCCTTCCACCATGAGCCTCTCCAAAAGGTTGTGCTCACCTCAAGAATAAAAAGCCAGAAGACAGACCAGCACACTGTCCTAGAAAGATTTCACTAGCAGAATTTCTCACCTCTGGTAGGGCAAGGGTAAGGGCAGCACATGAGGCATTCAGCTAATTATAACCCAATACCTACCTACCAGGAACATCACAGGGAATGTTACCCCAATTTACACAAAACTGGAACCAGATTTTTCTTTACAAGCATCAGACAGGTTTAACTAATGTAATAGTTTGCCTCTTAACTCCCAGGGTGTGAGAAACTAGGGAGCCATAAATAGGAGGGAAAAAAAAATCTCCTTCCTGTTCCTCCCTTTCCAAGGCAGTGTCATTGCTCTCTTCCCCCCAAGGACAGTAAAAATGTGATAGGCACCATGCAAGCCAGCACAGCAAACTCTCAGATGCCATAATCTGGAAGAAAATGCCACATTTACCATTACTGTTGAATAGGCCAAGTTTAGAGATACCTCTACCTCTGCAGAAGTATGCCCTGAAAATATGGTAAAGATCGTGGTCTCCAGCCACACTGTTGTCCCAGTTTATCTATATGCAAAAGGTAATGACACATACAACCAATTTTCAAGTGTGATGGCCAAGAAGATTATTTATTCCAGTAGAAAGATACTTTAAGCACCAGCAATCAGTCTGAACACTGAAGGTGAAATCTCAGCTCTGACAGAGCCAGCAGAAGCTTTTCCCCCAGTGACTGATGGGGCCAGCTCTCCTCTGCAGCAGAGAAGGAACACACTTTATTTTTAAATGTTAAGTAACGCATGTGAAGCCTCCAGTGTTTTTAAAACTACACATTTCCCTGTTACAACCATGACCTAATACTTATTCAGAGGAGATCTCTGGTGGAAGTAAGTGCCAGGCACGTGTTTTGCTGGTCAGCTGGATTTGTTGACCATTACATCAAGTTTTACTTTCAAATACACTTGTGCAGTGTAATCCAATTAGGGTTTAAAGCAACACTGACAATGTTAAATTATATAATTAATGACAGTAATAATTAATGTATTTGTACAGATTATGACCAGGTCAGGTATTTCAAAGGCAGCTGATCACAGTATTTACATGAATACAGGAGAATACAAAGCAAGTAATTATTCCTTTTGTAATCATCTCAGTCCCTCTGTAGTTGTTTCAACTTTGCTGATATGTGACTCTAGTGTGGTAAGAGATCTGAAACTATTCTTAGACCATGGCAGAAAGTACGAAGTGGTTTCTTGGCAGGTCTTACACTCCCCACTATAATGAGAGCAAGTCGCTTCATTTATTTCCCTGTTAGATGAGCAGAGAGAAGACTGAAAGCCAGTGCATAAATAAGCTCCTCAGCCTGTGGACCAAGAACAGAGAAGGAACCAGTTTTTGTGGAGAAACCAGCCGGTTCCTCCCCATCTCATTTGCAGAAGTCCAGCCACGAGTTTACAGCATATAGTGGGAATTAAAAAAAAAGGCCAAATCGTATTTTGCACCTCTGCTTTTGAACTCCATTGCTTCCTAAAGTCAAACACAGAAGCCTTTACAAACTAAACACAAGAATTGAGCAGGTTCACAAGACTCCTGCTGCTGGGTCTTGAAGGAAGAGGAAGAATGGCAGGATGGAATCAATATCACTAGACCCTGGTCAGGGAGACAAAGGCAACTCCTCTCCTGTTAAAAGCTGTCAAAATGTGCTGGCACAGACGCTTCAATTTTTCAGTTTTGTTTCCTTTATCGATTTAATTTAACTTGTGAAAAAAAAATGCTGAACTCCAAGCATAAATGTTTCAGTCAGGGAAAAAGAGTCCTTTTCATCTGAATGCAAATGAATTTCCCACTTTCCATTTTTAGGTCCCTGTAGCAAACTCAAGCACACAAGCCCCCAAGACTCCAGGCTACTTTTGCTACGAGCTGAGATGCTCAGGGAAGGCAGAGATGCCTCACTGTTGGGTTTGCAGGAAGGAAAGGGGTACAAACCTACCAAGGAGGGCCAGGGCTGCTGACCCAGCCTGGGGTCACAGCACCATGCTCTCCCCTTCCCAAATTCAGCTTTGACATTGGCCTCAAGCAGAAGGGACACTGGGCTCACATCACTGGTTTTCCCCCCTCTCTCTTCCAGTGCTAAGAAAAAAAAAATATATATTAAAAAAACAAGCATCCACAAAAAGCAAAAAAAAAAATCATCCTTTTGGTTTCAGCAAACATGCAATACCATGGTCTAGGGGTGTTGGGGGAAATATGACTTCTTCCTATTTTGTTTATTAACAGACTGAGCAGCAGCTTCAGCCCTGACACCTCAGGCTGCTACAGCCCATGTAGTGGGACTGTGAAATACAGGATTCTTATGGGTTTATTTTTCATCAAAATAGAGGATTTGTGCCTGTCTCAAATGTTGCTGTGCCTTGTAGCAAAAGAAATAAGCAAATCTTTCTTCTTAAGGGCTTAAATCAAAATTATGAGCATGTTATGTTTATGTTTTAAAGGAAACAGCAAGGAGAGGCATGGACAGAAAGGGAGGAACAGAGGTCTTAAAATCCTCCATGCCACAGCATACACGAAACCCTCTCTTGTCACAGCGCTAGTTTATACACTGGCCTGCTACATTAAAAATAAACCAGACCACCTCTTTTTAACTCGCGCCTAATAAGGTGCACCATACATACATTTATCTATAGATCACAGCCCGGCCTTGGAAAAGAGCACGGGGTTTCTGTGCTGCTGAAAAAGCCTGGGGCACCTCAAGCCCGCACGCATGCGGGGCCAGGCGCTGCCAGCCAGAGCTGTAACTCAAGCCCCGGCCTCGGCGATGGGATTGAGCCCCGACGTGACAGCGTGCCACGACACGGGCAGCGGGGCCGCGGGCTGACAGGCAGCACCAAACATGGAGAAGGTGGCACCGGATCAGGGGGACGGGAACTTGGCCGGCCAGGCTAGCAACCAGTGTTTGCAAACACAACACCGCGATCAGATGGGCCGGCAATAAATTAGGGCCGGGCAGCGGAGAGCAAGGGAAATCGGCCGAAGTAACAAACGCCGGCAAAGAGGGCTCCCCGGCCACCCCCAGTTTAATTCCAGTGCCTGAACACGGGGATGGGGATGCGCCAGCTCCGGGGCTGCTGAGGCACGATGGAAAAAACGCTATCTGTCAAGGGAAACTAAATAACGAGTGCTTCCAGCGCCACGCCCCCAGCTCGGAAACTTAGCCACAGCCTTCCTAAATTCTGCTTTATCCCATGCTCAACTCCATCTGACCCCAGCTGGAGCCCCGCTTCAAAGAACGGGAGGAGAGTTACGGGGATGGGGGGAGCTCCTCACTACAGGTGAGGTGTAGTCTTCCCCGAGGTGAAGTCTGCTCCAGCCCAGCTCATCACTATATCCAAAAAGCAAAGGATTTGGGCTTTCTGTCTTCTGGCACACTTCCAGATCTGTTGACAGGCCAGTTTGGGGAGGGGATTTCTGCTAAGCAGGGCTTTGAGGTAACATTTCTCAGTGTCTGAAAACCAAAAACGGCCCAAGGACTCCCATAAGCACTTGCTTAAACCCAGTGCAGCCCACAGAGCTGGAAGGTGGGAGAAGGGCTGCCACCACCTGCCCACGGGGCCCAACAGCTCAGCACTGCCCAATTACTGCTCTGCAGCTTCATCTCAGCCACAGTCTTACTCCAGGTACCGAAAAAGTACCGGTATGAGGTTCAGAGAAGCTGCAGTGTTTTCAGACAGACACAGAGAACACCTTCAGCACATCACTTCTCTAAGGATAGGAAGGCTTGCAGACTACAACCACATACCCACTTGCAGAGGCTGTACAACAGAAGGATTACCACCAGAAATGCTGGACACTCCAGTGGCAACCTCGCTCTGCCAAGCACCTCATCTCCCTCTTCCACAGATGAAGGGCATCATCATGACCCCAGAGACTCAGTAAAAGCATACTGGGATCCTGTAGCAAGTGTCAAAACCACCCCAGCATGACCATACTCTTACTGGGAGCAAGGAGACGGTTCAGCAATTTTAAGCTTCCACAAGATACACACAGAGAGAAGTATCTCATAGGACCCTTAGGTCCTACAAAGCTATGAAACTCAGCTGAGGAAAAGGGAT
>VYZQ01063948.1:12224-51280 GCA_013400655.1 Mystacornis crossleyi | reverse complement strand
GGGCGCGTCCCGGCAGCAGCGCCGGGAGCGCCCCGCGTCCGGCCGTGCACGGGAACGGCGCAGCGACACCCGCTACGGGAGCCAGGGAGAGCATCGGCCCCGCTCCCGGAGCGCGGGGGCAGCGGGCAGTGCCGCCCGTCCGGCCCAGCCCCGCCGCGAGCGGCTCGGCAGCGCACGAGCGGCGCCAAACCGAGAGGATGCTGCTTAGGTGCTTTTCCAAGCAGTCCTCCCCTGTCACAGACAAGCCCGCACGAGGTACTTCGGAGTAGCCACATCTTCGGCAGCCACATCTCATCATGGGTCAGTCCATCACGTATCGATCCAGCAAGGCAGAGACAGGGAAAGTGGCACCTCCAGCATGGTGCATCCTACCACATCCTCCCTGACCATGGGAGCACGGGTGAGTTTCACCTATAACCCGGAATGCGAGCCCTTTGAGTTAAAGGAGGAAGGGTGAAGTTGGAGCAGATAAGAACAAACCCACACTAAACGCTTGGAAGTAGAAAAACAGTAACTTCCCCACACAAAAGCTGTAAATCACCGGGAGGGCAGGAGATGTGCCCCACACTGCCCAGACACAGCCAGGCCTGGAGGTCCCTGCAGGTTCCTGCCTGCCTGACCCCCAGGCTAAAGATGGATCCAGTTGCTCCACGTTATGGAAACTCAAATCTAATGCAGCTTCTGGCACATTGTCCATTAGAGACCCTCAATGTTCAGATTAGACCGGACTCTCCCAATGTAAAAAGGAAAGCCGCACAGGCTGGAGAACAAGATTTCAGGGATCTGTTACAAGGACAAGCATGAATCCCTTTCATCCTTTCTGTCAGAGGCTGACATGGGTGAAATGATGAGCTCTCACCCTTGTTACGTGAGCACTGCAAGGTGAGAATTGATTTTCAAGCCACATGGATCAGTTCATCACACATTAGGAGGGTACCTGGCAGCAGCACAGGATTTCTGCACTCCTTCCTTCCGTGCTGCGCAATCTACTTTCACATTTCCTGGTTCAGCAACCACCTCTCATCACATACAAGTCCATCACGTATCAATCTGCCAAGTCAGAGACAGGGAAAGTGGCATCTCCAGAATGATGCATCCTCCCATGTCCTTCCTGACCATGGGAGTGCCAGAGAGTTTCACCTACAACTGGGAATGCAAACCCTTTGAGCTACAGGAGGAAAGATGAAGTTAGAGCTGGTAAGAAGTTGTCAGCATTATAACATTGAGTCTAAATTAGCCCCCAAAGATTTTGGTTCTGGGATGTATGCGGATAATTAATTTTTCAGCTGGGATTTTCAAGCTGTAACTACCAATCCAACTGGGTCTATTGCAAAAAAAAAAAAAAGTTTAAAATGCAGTAATATTATCGTTCAGCAACTCAGAGTAAAAAAAAAATCTCATGAAAACAGAAAGCAAGATTTTAGAAGCACTGAATACTTGATTCGTTTGATTAATAGTTCTAAGGTAAACAGCAAGTCAAATCCTTTTCCTCACAGCCATTCTTTAAACAATCAGTTGCTTTCCCCTAAATGTTCCTTGTAGGACAGCAACTCATCCAGCACAAACTCAGGCTTTTGGTTTTCAGTGTTGTGGTGCCACACCTGGGCACCAGTTCCCCTGCACGCTGGGAAGGAAGGGGAAGTGGGGGAAGGCTCTCACTTGTAACAGCTTCACCTCCAGCAATCTGCTCCCACTGAGACCAAATGTGGGGAAAGACTTGGAGCAATTAAGTCACAGGGTGACTTCACCCAGCAAAGACCACAGTCTGGCAGTCTGGAGATATTACCTTCTGAAGGCTTATAAAATATAAGTCCCCGTGCTACCCAGCACAAATGCAAACCAGGCTTTAACACAGTGCTGTGCAATTGGTGCATGAACAGCTGCCCTCCCCAGCGAGAGAGCAAAAAGCTCCGTGGGGAAATGCACTGGTCTCAGACTCCACAAACACTGGTCAGTTCCTCAGAGGTGCCACTGTGAGACACCACTGTAGCATTTCCGTGCTCTCTATTCCTCTTTGTCCATGGCTTGCTGAGGTTGGCACTGGGCTCCCTGCAGAGGAGGTGTAGCTCATACTTCCCTCAAAACCTCCCTTTCAGGCCACGCTTGGGCTTGGGTAAGGAGCTCTCCATGGGCTTGTGTTCAATTCACTGCCTGAAATGGCACTTCCAACCAGGGGACCTGGAAACCATGTTCCTGTTTGTGCATCTCCCAAAGCTAGACATCCCCCAAGGCAAATATTTGCTAGAAAACACTTGGAGTCATTGATTTAGCAACCTTTTACTTTCTGACCAAACTTCTCAGTACAGTACTAATGATGTGCGCCAAGGAAATGTTTTGTGACTTGCTTGTGGAGGAGTTCTCCTCACAGGAGAGCTGTGCAGAGCTTTCTCACACCAAGCAGTGCTCCCTTCTGAAGGATACTCCACCTTTGCCAAGTTTTCTTACAATACAAAGAGAGGCCAAATGTTATTTTGTCTCATATTTTATTTAACTTTTTATTTTTCTAAGAACGTCAACTGTAAGTTGCTATTCCACCCCAGTTTCAGAGGATTTCCGACACAACTTTTACTGACTTCATGCTTAATACATTTTATTAGCCTATGACATAAGATTGGCCTTTTTCCTGCTCTCAGAAACCACAGCCCGCTGTGATTTTTTTTCTGAGCATATTCAATGAACAGCTTTCCAAATGTTTCTGCTCTCTGTAACTCAACACCCCAAACAGACAAAACTTATCTATTCCCTGAAAACTAAACTTCTATTTTCTGAAAAGCACACAAGGATTCTTACTATGAGAGCTGGCAGATCTTAGTTAAATTCCCACTTCCAGCAGTAGCAGCACATGGGGTTTTGACATTTATTTTCCTCAAATGCTTTCGCCACCATGGTGCACTTGCTTAGACATTTGAAGAAAACCACAAGCAGACAAAGAGAAATCATCTCAGAATTGAAGCAAATCCTCACAAACTCTCACAGTATACTAATTGCATAAAATCCAATCAAACCCGTTCAACCTCACAAAAAGGGTAAAGATTGCTAAAAACACATGCTGAATATTTAACAGATGTGAAAAAGAAGACATCAAAATTCTCGCCAACAACACAGACACCCCATAAGTGCTCTCAAACTAAACAGTTCCTTCTTATTGAAAGATTTCTTCCACATCAACCATTCTTCCACTCTACAATCAGGGACCTTTTATCTTGTTCAGGATTAGAAAAAAACCCCAAACCATAATTACCTTCCTCAACACAGCCGTGTACAGCACCTGCCCTGCACCTAAGCAGAGAAGAAGGTGTGCTGTCCTGTCCTCTGAACATGCAGATCCCTGGAGTCACGCATGAAGAAAGGATTTCACCTGTTGTACATATGACTGCAGAATGGGGCACTCCAATGTTGGCTGCTCTCTGTGGTAGCATTATTCTGATTTTAGGAGCACGGTAACAACCAAAGCCAGGAGTTCACAGTAACAGACTGTGTGTAAAGATAACAAAGGACAGACGCCTGTTCCTCCTGAGACTGTCATTTGAACAGAGCATGGCAAGTTCCCAATTTTACCGGCAGAAATGAGAAGCAAGAGTCTGAGTGACTTCTCTAAAGTGACACAACAGCTTACACGGTGGAGAAGAAAATCAGGAAACCTGGGGAAAACAAAGGTGCTAACCAGCAGAGTATTTCAGCTGCAAACGTGTAGCTCACGTTTCATCACGTATCACATGTACTGGCTAAAAGGAAATGTCCTTGGGGGCCAGACTGAACTTCTATGTGTTCACTACTTAGGTTTGCTCATTTGGTTTGTTAAGCACCCTTTGATTCTTGTTAGGTTTTAATACATTGCATGGCGCCTTTGTCTGTCCTCGTTAGAAATGTCAGTTCAGTACGCAGGCAAAGCTGAGAAACCACTGGATTTAGTTTCCGTTAGCCTTTTGCAAGAAAAGGATGTACTCTTTTTCCTTTCCTTTGGAAGCCTGTTTTAAAGGCACCTTAGGAAAACACAAGCTTCCCTCTTCAGTGATCGTCTGGTACGAGAGGAAACAACCTGTTTTAGACAAACAGTTCCTCTTCTAAGAAAAGGGGTGGGTTTAAAACTGTGCATTAAATGAATTTATAAGGAAAATGAGAGCCAGTAGTAAACAAAGATGCATCCTTGTACTCCTGCTTGCTTTTTACGGCTTATCCCCAGTGGGGAAGCTGCTATAAAATGACCTAAGTGAGAAACTGAAACGCAACAGTTCTGGCACTGTAACTCCATGTGGATGCTCTTGCTGCACAGTTACCAGCCTGTGTGGGTTTGGTAAGGCACAGGTGATGCCAGGTGTCCCTTCCCTGGGCACACCACAGGGCAATTAGGGCAAGGAGGTCATGGTGCTGAGCAGCATCCTTTAAACAAAGCAACAGTGCAGGCGATCAGACAGGTGAAGTCAGCCCACATCTCCTGACCATGCCCACTGCAGTTCAGCTCTGGGTCACTGCCATGGGACTGTGGTCGGATACTCACCCCACAGCCCTTGCAGACAACCCTGCCTTCCTCGTGCTTGGTGGCAGGTGACAGCTCAAGACCACCCTGCAAACACTTTGAGCTGCTGCAGATGGGCTGGGTTAGTTTGATGAAGCAGGGCACAAGCCAGCCTGGGGGAGTTTGCCTCTAGCACCCCCCCATCAGCATCCCTGTGACCCTTCTGCCAGTGGAGTGTGGGGATGGCTGCACACTGGGAGGAGTGGGAAGTGATTCAACACCTTTAAGATGCTGGAGCGAGATGATCTGTGCTCACAGACTTGTTTATACAATTTCATTAAACAAATGCAGCTACAGATTGACGTTTTAATTCCTCTATATGACATTTACCCAGGGCTTCAAAACAAACATATTTCCACTTACCTGGCTGTATATGCCACCTTTAAAGCAACAGAGGAGTGATTAAATAGGAGTTTGCTTCAGTAAAGTCAGCTAGTTTTTCAAACCTGCCTGGGTCCAAACTGCTCATTTTTATTTAAGCTTCTCTAATCATCTCTGGCTGCAGCCTGGCCAGGAATCTCAGCAGCACAGACAGAAATTATTATTTTTTTTAACAGTCCTTTTATCATTATGATTTTCCCATTTAAGCTGCATCTGCCTGGGTGAACAGGCAGTTACTGGTCTCCCCAGGGTATTTGTACCATAGAGAGCAGAAGAGACTCTGGTTACCAGAAGTCTTTAGGTGTGTTCCTGCAGCCCCCACACCATCAGCAGGAAGCAATGCCAGGAGCATGTCAGCAGGACAGGACAGGACAGGCACATCTGTGCTGCCAAGGAGGGGCTGTGAGGGTTTGGAGGAAAGGAGTAAAAGAGTATGAAAAGAAAAAAAGGAACTGCTTTCTAAAGGTCTTTATTTATAAATTGCCTCCAGGCCAGACACAGTCTTACTTCCTTTTCTTAGAGCTTGGGTGAGATCTCTTACTCTCTCCCCTTAGGAGAGCCAAAGGGGAAGATACTGGTGATGAGGAGCAGAGCAAGAGGTCTGGAAAAAGGCCAGTTGGAGTCACTCCCATAACTCTGTTCAGCAGTTTGGGGTCATAAAGGCTTGTCCCTCCTGGCTTCAGAAAGAGATCAGGGAAGGTGAATTATTCAGATTGGCTCTGTTGGAAAATAAGTGCATGGACAGTCACTGCCGTGACAATCGCTGTGAGCTGAGAGCGCTGCAGAGCTATTGATGGCCAGCTGGGCCAAATTCCGCTCCCCGTCACACCCAACCCACCCGATCGATGCCATGAGAGCAAACAGTGCCTTCCGTGCACAAGGTCTCCTTCCCAGAGGCAAATATCCGATTGTCCTGGCCTGGCAGCCTGGCAGCTGCAGGCGGACGTGCTCGGGGCAGAGGAGGGCATGCTGCGGCTGACACACTGGGACAGGGCACTTCTGGGGTCCTTTCAGGACTGCAGCTGAGAGATGCTGTAGGTGTGGTCCTGGACAGACCTAAGCTTTCCCACCCCTCTGCAAAGCCAGGTAGGGCCAAAGCCTTTGCTTCTCATGCCAGGGAGGATGGCTCCCTGCTGGCTAAAAGTGGCAGCTCTTATTTTGGTGTGCTCTGCCTCCTGTTTTTTCTTTCATGGGCCAATGTGGCTCCTCTCTCCTAAGCCACAACAGTGAGAATACTCTGTCTTGCATATTTCTGCCTCCACCCCCAGAAAGAAAAGGGGGACCAGGACAGGAATATGACCTTTATGACTTATCTGCACTTGGAAGAGTACCAGAACAGATCATCAGAGATGCTGGTTTCAACTGCCACTGTAGCTGCTTGAGCAGCAGCCCTGTACAGCCCTCCTTTGGGAAGGGCAGCTCCTGGTTCTCATCCTCCAGAGCAAGCCTTCGCATCAGACCTTCCGCCTGGACCACAATTTTGGTCCTGCTTGCCTGCAAACACCAGCCAGGCTTGGAAGGTCAGGGGTGTGAAAAAGTACAATGAAAATTAAGCTTTCCTAGACAGCAGATTCGTGGTGGATAGTGGAGCTGAGCTCTTACCAGCCTCACTCACTGACATAAGTGACCTGACTTTTGGGGGTCAAATTGCAGCCTAGATAACTGGCATTAGCTGCCCTGATTTACAGGCGACTTTTTAACCCTGCGTTTTGTGCCTTGTCACCTCTGCTGCTGCTGCTGCTCCCGCCTCACTGCCTGCCCTGCACTGGCCCACTGAGCTGGGAACCAGCAGAAGAGGCACAGATCCCCCTTCCTCTGCCTCTCCTTGCACCATTTGCACCAGGCTCTGTACCAAAATAGCAAAGGGGTGCAGAGCAGAAGAGCCCCACGGGCAAACACCACCCATGCAGGGAAATCATCAGCTCTGCTCCTTTGCTCAAAGACCACCTGAGCCTCCGCAGCCTCTCATGAATGGCACAGCTCGCTCACCTGATTAACCAGGTGGAAGGACACCGGGCTCCCAGCCCTCCCACCAGCCCCGGGGGAGATGAGGGGGTGGAGGACCACACAAGCACGCTTCAAGGGAAAGCACTTCAGTCAGTCATCAGCAGCGCTGCACTTTGGCATTTGCAGGTGTCTCGGAGGAAATTAATTGAACTCTCATGAAACCGCTCCAAACATTTGTCCTAAGAGAACATCCTCACTCATTTGCTTATGGCCAATACTTTGTACTGCGAGTTGCTGCATTTAGATTAGCATTCAGTGCTATCTTCCACCCCACTCCATTTCTGTCTGTATTAGGCAGAGCTGTCAGCATCTCACCTTCAGTGAAAAGAACATCAATATTCCTTGGCAGCAGGCAGGGGAGGCTCTATGCAAAGCCAGAGTTTTAACAGTTTAACAAATGTGCAGACTTGCAAACCTGGAAACTCGCTCTTGGCCAACTAGATGGCTTAGCCCAACTACCTCCCTCTTTCAGCGCAGCTGCTGCCAGAAGGGAAGAAGAACAGGTCCCTCTTCTGACCAGCATACTTTCTGCATGGCTGCACTGATGAGAACAACTCCTGAACCACACAGACCCTCCCCATGGGCTAGAGAAATATTTCTTAAAGTATATTTTCAAGCAACTCTTCTCCTCTGGCCTGGGCCTCAAGCAACTTCCCCTCCATGGGATAAACGGCTTCTTCCTCAGCTTGATTACAGCAATCCTAAAATTGGAACTGAGGACCTAACAGGAAGAAAGAGCTGGGATCTTATTGAGATCAACTCTATTTCTGTCATGTTGACTGAAATAGGCAGTTGACCTTGTTCTACTTATGACTACCTCAGTGCAAGCCACAGCTCGCTTTATCACCAGCGTGGGGCGAGCAGGTACAGCACAGAGTTCATGGCACCCTCTGCCTGTCTCACAAATCCCACTCCTCCCACTGCGGTCAAGCGACCAGCGGTCACCCGCATGCAGCCAAAGCCAGGCAACAGGGAAAGTGGAGTTCATGTTAATGGGCTCCAGAATTTCAACTCTTTAGTGAAAGAGCAAAGTGCTCTGGGTCACAGGACGAGCTTTTCTCCCTCCTCCTCCACCTCCCTCAGGCAGTGAGCAATAATTACATTCACCATTTTCCTCATGCTGATATGACAAACCAGTTTAACTGCAGAGGGTGCTTCCCTCACCAGTTGATTGTACTAAGGGCTAGTGAGGCCCACTTGAGTTTATGCAGATTTCATTAAAGAAATTTTTCCTTTGAAAGGGATGGGATTTTAATCAAAACCATCTCCTACCTCCACAGAGCCTCCCTCCAACAAGAAAACCACTCCTCACTTCCTTCTGCTCTTACAGCTGCCAGCTGAGTCCTACAACATGCCTGGAATCCCCCTTAATTTTGGCCCAACAACCATGATGTTGGGGACTGCCAAGACCTGCTAGAGTGTGTACAGGAGGCCAAGCTCCTGCTAATCCCTGCAGGTGAGGTGATGCGATGCGGGACACCAGCCCACACGTTGCTGCAGCAAAGTTCTTTCCTTGGTAGGTCACCACCACTTTTAGTGTGATGCTCTGGCCTCGCTGAGCCTATAAAAATGTTGTTGTTCCAAGGGGAACAGCATGTTCTCTCACCATGGTTTAGGTGCCCCTCTTCGTTTGTAAGGTCAGCATGTAACGAAGCCATCGGGAGATGAGGGAAGGACACTGATGGTTGAAGAGGGTAAGAGAAGACCACACATCACTTTGGCTCTTGCCAGATGAGCCTGTCTCTGTGGTTCATGCTTGCAACCAAACCTTAAGCAGGCAGATACACTCCTACCACATAAACTAGTGACAGCAGTGGGACAGTATAATCAATGCTTGCAATTGTTAAATGTTTTATGGCAAATCCTGCTCGGTTTACTCATGAGATTGAGGGACTTCCTAAGGGACTTCTACCCCTCTGGGTAGAAGGAAAAATGACATGATGTAATTGAGGCAGAAGAGGAGGCTGGCTTCCTTGTGCCCCCTTCTGAGAGCACAGCAAGCAGTACTTGGCCATAAATACAGATCTTTTGCAAAATGCTTTTTCTCACTTAGCAGGGAGATTACCCAGCTCGGGTTAGGCTGACTGTTCCTAATAGGAAATCGCAGTGCCCTTTTCTTATATAGCAAGGTACTAAATATAAACCCAAGTTTCTTTAGGTTTAGTACTAATGTCCCAGGCATTTCTCATGACTTCTGTTTTCCCACGCTGATGATCCCGCAGCTGATGGATTGTGAAACCACGGTGCAGGGACTCACACAAGAGATGTCAGCAGTGGAGATTACACACCATGGGCTTGCTTCCCCAGCCCACTGAGGATTAGCACCACACCTACCATGTACTTAGATACCTCCTCGAGAGATTAATGCATTGGTTGGACCAATAATCATTTTCCCCCCTGTTACTTGCTGAAAGCAATTTGGCATGCAGCCTCCACATGACCAGTCCTTTTTCTTAGTCCAGGCCAATTCTTGTAGTTCTCCTGACCTCTAATGAGCTCCTTCAGTCTTCAAAAGTATCCTGTTCTCACTAGGCAGCCACATGGCTGCTCCTGAGTTGGCTGTAAAATCCCTGCCAGCATCGGTGGCCCTGGCTCCAGATCGCAGAAGCACTCTGCCCTGCAGCAGGTGCAATGTATTGGAAAGACATCTCCTAGTGAGATGTTCACGTCCCAGATTTGGGTTGCACAGCTCTGCTGGTGTACCAGTGTCTGCTGGTGGGGTTGGTCAGCTCAGCCCTTGTTTCTATGTTCAGCAGCAAACTGCAGATGTCAGGAGCTGGATGGGCAAGCTTTAATCACAGCCCCTTCCCTGTGCCAAAGCAGCACCTCAACCAGTGCATGCCATAGTCAGGCAGCAGTGGGACAGGCTGTCACTACCCTCAGGATCATCACCCTGCAATACCTTATTGCTCCACTCTTAGCTCTTAAGTGCTCTTAGCACTCCTAAGTGCTCTTGTTGCACTTCACCACGGTGGCCTTTTGCAGGCGATCTCTAACTCATGGCTCATCCTTTGAGATCTGCCTGGAATGAGTCACTACAGATGAAAACAGTGGTGGTGCCAGTCCTCCATGGCTGAGGCAGCGGTGCCCATGCCACCCCCATGACGACAACCACACTGACCCCCAGGATTGCCTCCTTCCTCATCACTGAAGGGCAGTTTTGTGTGAAGTCATAGCAATGGATCTTGTTTATCCTGAGAGCATTGTCAGCACGATGACCAGTCCTCTGTGCCACCTGCCAGAGACAAGGAAAAGAGGACCTGGCACTCTGCAATCCAGTCAGAGGGTGCCATACTCCAGAAGTGGCCCTGCAGGCTCCAAAGTGACCATCTGAGAGATAAGATCCTGTCCAAAGTGGGGGATCATTGGTAGCTCAGAGATCTCAGGTGGCTTAAACCCGGACTGTTTAGGACATAAACGGGTGAGAAGCAATCCCAGAAAGAAGAATCCACGGCAGCCCCATGCTCAAACCATTAAGAGCATGCTGGGACACCAGAATTACAGTTCTATGTGAATCAACAACAACACTCTAAGATGGGCTGATGGCATAAACAATGCCTGGTGTTTTTCACCCTTGTGTTCAAATTCTGCTCTTCCTCCTAAAACACTGATCAATTTTGCCTATATCAACATTCTCAAAGAACACTGCTTCCCCTCCTTCTTCCCCAAAATAAGGCCATTAATTACAGAGATATAATAATAAAGGTACGGAAAACTTGTATGTTTTTTATGAGATGGTGACTCAGCCTTAAAATGCTGCAGAGGCCAGTGTAAGTAGCTGTAACCTAGCAGAAGAGAAAGGTTCTGATAGCAAAAGCAAGTAAAACAATCACCTGTACACCAGGACAGAGCACTGTGCAAATATTTCTGGGCTGTGCTAATCATTCATGCTGCATCAGGCAAATCGAGCAGATTTCCTCGAAAATAAAAAGTATTTTTCCTAGCTGAGGAAGTACATTTACTATTAGCTGATTAAAGTAGTTTTCCTGATTTCCAGACTTATCCTATCTGGCCAGCAAGAAAGTAAATAACAGATCTTTTTCCCCCTGTCAGATGCAGTGATACCATGGTGAATACTGTCCTTCCAGGTATCATGTGAGTCTGCTCCAAATCCTGTCACAGGGCTTTCATTCAGGATTTTAGTCCTCTTCCTTTCTAGGCAGCCATGCCATCCAGATGAGGCAGCCAAACCACCCAGATAAGGCAGGCAATTGCCCCTGCCTAAATTAGACACCACCCCCGCATCACTCCAGTGCTCTGAGTCACCTCCCTGTCCACTGCTTATCCTTGGAGATCTAAGAGGAGATGCCAAAGTCAACAGTGCGTGTAATTACTCAAGGTTTCAATCGATGGAGTGCAAAAATAAAAAGTGATGGTATAATGAAGTGAAAGATTCTTTCTTGATGAGTGTTAATTAAGCCATGATCGAGGAGGCCCTGTGGGAGCTGGGAGCAGATGATGGTCTTCAGGTGGGACAACAGACCCACCCTGGTCTGCTGAGCCTGTGGCCATTATGAAATTAATGTTCCCTGATGGGAAGTTACCACACCCACCCTCTCAGAGAGGATTACACCCTTCATCTGGTGCAAGGTATCATAGCATGGTTTGGGTTGGATGGGAGATTAAAGATCATCCAGTTCCAACCCCCTGCCATGGGCAGGGACACCTTCCACTAGACCAGGTTGCTCAGAGCCCCATCAAACCTGGCCTTGAACACTTCCAGGGATGGAGCATCCACAGTTTCTCTGGGCAACCTGTGCCAGTGCCTCACCACCCTCACGGTAAAGAATTTCTTCCTAATATCTCATCTAAACCTCCCGTCCCTCAGTTTGAAGCCATTCTCACTTGCCCAGTTACTACACTTCCTGACAAAGAGTCCCTCTGTGGCTTCCCTTTAGCCCCTCTTCAGATGCTGGAAGGCTGCTCTGAGGTCTCCATGCAACCTTCTCTCCTCCGGGCTGAACAGCCCCAACTTCCTCAGCCTGAACATCCTGGTGGCCCTCCACATCCCATTCCCATTCTGCTTCACTGCTTGGCTGGAGAAAATCCACCCCATTTGCAGTGATCAGGCACACCTGGTGTTTCAGAAACACCACAGAAAATCACTAAGGAAAAACCATTGTTCCAAGAGGTATTTCCAGAGGCACTGCAGTAGACACATGCGTTGACAACAGCAGCTACCAGATCCCTGTGTGTCTGTACAGGCACAACACATCTTTGTTGTAGTACCCCAGCTTNNNGGTGAGCCAGGGTAAGGGCCACCCCAGCGTCACATCTTCAAGATTTATCTTCTCTGTTCCTTTACTTCCTACAGTGCAGAATGACCTCATCAGAAATTAGCACTCCAAAGGGACTTTTACCCCGTGTATACCAAAGATGTACTTCCCTGCCCACCTGGGAAGCCTCACAGCACAACTATTCGCAGTACCAGCACTGCTCAGGGACTGTTGGGAGGACAGAAAAGAATGGGAACTGGACCTTCATTACCCTTTTAAACGCACAGCTCATCACCTAAACAGATTCCAAAAATAAAAATGTAAAGGATCAAAACAAGGTTTGCATTATCTTCAGATAAAAAATATTCTTTCTGGCATTGTGACCAGACAGGGGCCAGCAAATGTCACAACCCAGCCCAGCTGAGTGTCCAGAAGCACCAGCATGCACAGCTGAGTCCACCAGTGCGTGCTTGTGTGCTGCTCTCACCGGCACGCATGGAGAAGCTCTGGGGTGCGTTACACACTCAGTCATACAGCTGCCTGCGGGTTTCAAGGACAAAGCCCTGAGTCCATACCTGGATAATTTTCCATGAAGGTCTGTGCCCCATACCTGCAAACTGTACTTGTAAGTCTGTGCCTGCACCTAACAGAAGGGGGCAAGTCTATTTACTACTAATTTTGCCAAGAATGAGAGATCTTTGCTATAAAAACCATTCCTTCTGTGTGTTCAGTTTTAGAGATGAACAACTCAATGTCAGTTTTTCGTTCTGAACTAATTTTAATGGTTGAACCGTAAGCACCTGAGCAACAGGGTAATGGAAATCGTCACAAGTCTTATCTGCAGCAGCTCTGCCAGCTGCTGCTCTGATGCTGCTTCTGACTTTTGACTTTTTTTTTTCTCTAAAGTCCTTTGCCTGTCGCCTAGTTAGTTATCTGCAGGACGAGCAGAACAGGGATTGAGAAATGTGCAGTAAAATTGTTTCAGACCCATGGAGGTTCTGATAATGAATCACCAAAGCTTTCCCTGCCAGTGAACATATTTTTAATCCCAAGCACAGCCAGAGCACTGCTTCTCCTTTACCCTCATCCTCCCACCGCTCTCTCATCAGGCCATCAAGACCAGAAGAGAAGAGGAGTCCTGCAGTTCCCAGGAATCCCAGGTTTGTCCTGTTCTCTGGCTGGCCCCCTCCCAACTCTTGAATCACACCTTCATTCCCAGGAGGGCCTGGGATAGCACGGGGCATCCGGCAGGAATAAAGTCTGCTGCCGATGAAGGTAATAGTGATGTTCCCACCTCTATGTTTAACAAAATCAGCACCCCTTTGTGTGCTGCTCATTGTCGTAGTCTGACTACACTGTTCATGATCAGCACTCATTGTAGATGCCAGGGTCGTGAGCAATGTCCTCTGTGTTAAACATGGGGCAAACACAAACAATTAGCGCTCAATACACAAATAAGGAATTGCTTCATCGGGCAAAGGATGTATGTAACTGCCACCACGGGCCATAAACAACAGGTCTCTTCATCTGTTCCATTTGTCACTGCAAATACAAGTCATCTCTCATCCACAGCATTTCTTAAAAGACTGCATTGTATTATAGGATTATATATCCTTTCAAAATAGATGAAATAAAAGCTTAGGAGGACAGTGATCTTACAGATATTTCACTCATGACTAACGTTTTTCTGGCAAACTGTGTAAATAAAACTTCAGCTTGGGCTCAGGAGAGTCATGGGGGCTTCCAAGCATTCTGTCATCCTGGCTGGCTCAACGTCCTGCAGCCTGGCCTGCTGGGGAACAGCAGGGACCTCGAGCCACTGCTCAGAGGATTAGGACGTGCACGTTTCACTAAGATATTCCAAAGAAACACAGATATCAGGAAAAGCTTGGAAATTTTAGTTTAAACAGCAAACTTTGGTGTGAGGATTTTAGTGTACATTTGGATAGGCAGTGGGGAAAAGGAAGGAGAGGAAGGGAAAATGAGGTTGTTTTAACGTAATTGCTTCTTCAGCCCATTAAAAAGAAAACATTTTGCAAAACTCAAACCTAGCGCAATGTAGGATTTGGGAACATGCACGTGTAAGCAGCCAGCAGGCTTTGTTTTGATTTTTTTTTTTCCTTGATACTGCTGTCTTCATTGCTACAGTTGCTGAGGTCAGTATATAAAATGGAGACTGCAAGCAGAAAAGGAGATAAATGCAACATTTCTCCTTGACAATGTCATGGCTTCAGACTTTTCAGCCATAAAACTTGGTGAGGTCCGAACAACCCTGACTATTAAATAGCTCCAATTTACATTGCGTGCATAGGCATATTTACACACACACAAAATGCTTTTGCCTGATTCCCTCCACGCTGCACAAACAAATTTGCGTTATGGGCAACCCCAGTGACGGACTACTCCGTTATGAGCCTCTGGCAGCAAAGAAATCCAGGAAAAGGTTGAATGAACCCCTCAGTGGACAACCAAGGAACAGCCACAATGCAAGCCTTGGCAACTGCTCCTGAAGGCGAGACTCCTCAGTGCTTCTGCTTCCTTCTAACAGAGCTCTTAGGAGCAGTCTCATTAGCTTTTTAAGTGTTTCGTTCACTCTCTTAATCCCTCTCTCCTGCCTCTTGACCTCGAGACTCTCTCTGAAAGGAATTTCCAAGTGTTAATTATGCCCTGTGCAAAACAGAATGTTAGTACTCCACCACACATTTACTGCCTCTTAATTTTTCTGGGACACTCCCACACTGCGAGAAACACATAAAAATTTGGTGAGCTAACTTCCCCAATTCACATGCTAGTTACTGAGTGAAAAGGGCTGTGACAGTCTCAGGCGGTTTCAGTGAGCCGTTCCCTAATCTTCGAGCTTGATCTTTCCCATTACAGGAGCCTTCCTCCTCCTCTGTGACTTTAACCCCTGCTAATGAAGAAAATGCCTGGGAGAAGAGTCACACTGGGCCCTAAATGATGAGGTCACCCCTTTTCATCAAGGGACAAATCTTCATCAAGGGACAATATTGCACAATTTGCAATCATTCACAGCAGTGATGACTAGAGTTGATCAGTCATGGCTAGACTTTAAGGGAAAAACATTCATTATCAAGCTATGGAAAAGGGAAACAGAAGGTGACTCATGAGCTTTAACCATTTAGAAATCAAAACTGTCACGGGGTGGTAATTACACCGGGAAGGTGGTGAATGCTTTCAGTGACTACCCTCCAACCCGCATGCAGCTCACACCCTGCCAGGTCACCACCACCTTGCAGAGAGATTTTCTTTTCCAAGATAATTATCCGTAACCCTTGCTGGGTGCAAGAAGAGAGGTTTTGCTGAAATGCCTCCTCTAGTGGAGGGTATAACACGTACCCAAGGGTTTCGTGGTGCCATAAAACACCACGAAACACCCTATGGACACTGCATTCCCCCCTGAGATTCGAGACATTTCAAGAACAAGCCTCCTTGGGCTGCAGAACACCTTCCTGCTGGTACAATACTGCAGCTCCATAACCCCCTAAGCACATGCTATGCATAAATATAAATTCACAGGCAGGATATAGGGCTCTCGACTTTTCAGCTCAGCTCTACTTGACAAAACCAGCCAGTTTGTTTTTGTTTTCCTCTGAAGAGACCTCTTCTTTAGCAGAAAAACAAAGGATTCCTAGGCGTTGTCTGTGCTGATGGACTTTTCCCCAGGTTTGCAGGCCCACAGAGGCAAATGGATATCAGAAAGCTGTTCCCACACAGGGTGTAAGGCTGATATTCCAGTGTCAGAGGAGCACAATAACCAGTCAGTACTGCACACCCACCACACAGTAGGAAGACCAGGGACAGTATTTCTTGGGACAGCTGTGGGCAAGTGTTGGCAAATGTCTCAGACTGCTCCTTTCTGAACAGACATCGGGAGCTAAATACTACATTTAAATGCCTTTTTACCTCCCAGTTCCCTTAGTGAATCATTTTATATAGCCCCCTGTCTTGGGGGGGTTTTATGATAATACAGTATTCCCCTATCATCTGCTTATTGCCCAGAAATGGGACCCGCAGCTTTAAGCTGGGTCTGAGGGAAGAGTGGAGGGAGCAGGGAGAATTCTTCAGGGCGGTTTGTGTTCAAGGACTCACACACCCCCCCGCCCTCTCACCGCGGCAGAGCCGAGGGAGCACCTTCCTGCTTTTAGCCAGCTTCTGTCTCCAGTGGTTCCTTTGGCTTCTTCTGGAACTGTTCGGCCTAGCTGTGATCCGAGAACCAGATCATCGGACCCCGTGGACCAGCAGGGAGGCTGCAGGGATGCTGCATCCCAGCCTTGGGCCTCGAGAGGGGCCGAGCCAGCTACAGCGGGAGCTCTAAATCCACCAGCTTTCTCCACAGCGAGGAGGTTTATTATCTAACATTACTCATTTTTTTCTCTGCCCTGCCAGCACTCTGCTTGTTAAATAAATAGTTTTTTTCACTTTCATCCAAGAAATTCCTTTTGTATTGGTGAGGGAGGGAGTGCTGAAACCTGCCTTCTTACAGGGAGACATTCGTTACAGGATGTTTCTTCCTAAATTTGTCTCAAACCGAGACACCCGAAAGAGCATTAAGTCCAATTCTATATGGTTGCATATAAAATAGGAAGCACCACCAACTGCCTGAAAGCTGATACTACAAGGAGAGATCCTGTATGTAGTATACTCACATATAATACCCATCCTCCCCAGTATATATACTTTTCATAAATCAGTACATTAAAAATAACATCTTATGTTAGCATAAGATACCATGAATTGTGCTAGACTCATCCAACCCTGCTTAGTCACCACAAACATCCCATTTGAAAAACTGATGTGAGTAATTCTGAGTGGAAATCAGAAAAAATGAGTAACAAAGGCCAACAGTAACAATGAGGCCAACATCCCCATCATGCTGGGCTGAATGGCTGCAATGACACCAAGGAAGTTTTGCCTTTTTAGGCCACTTGAGGCTCATGCCCTTATTTACAAAGGGATAGTGGAAGCTATAGAGAAATCCCTTTAATAATCCCGAAGAAGGGCAGATATTTTGCCATTGCTACCAGACCCATTAGTAACAACCTGCTGATTGAAGGCTTCGCTCCATATAAGCACATCCCTCGAGCCATTCTGGTGGACCGAATGTTTTAACATTTTGCTGCCTCAGAGAAGCAAGTGATGGACTCTGGTATTGCTTCAGTGTCCTGATACATTGACCCTGACCCCAGGGAAGAGTTTTCCATCCCAGCTATGGCCACTGCCATGGATGGAGCAGACCTGCAGCCAGCAGTGGTGGGCAAAACAGCAGCACTGGTCTATCCAGGCTTGCCTGCTGAAGCTGATGACAGAGCCCTTGCCTCCAGCCCACATGCAAATTTAATATATGCTAGGTTACGTGAATTCTGAGAAGAAAAGCCCTAGGAAATCGTTACAAGGGTTATTCAGTGGTGCATAAATAGTGCCCAGCGTTGAAGAATCTCTATTCCAGGTCTGGCAGTGAAATCAACACCCGGGCCCTACTGAAGATGCTGCAGATCTACCACCGGTCTCCAGCTGAATTGAAGAGCTGAACATCATGCAAAAGCAAGGTAAAAGGAAAATTCTCCTCTCACGCTGGGAGATCTCTATGTCAAAAGCCTGGCTCTCGTCCTGACTTTCAAGTGACACTTTTGTTAGCCCTAAGGTGTGCCCTGTGTTACCATTCTCCCCCATGCTGGTATGCCAGGAGAAGTAGTGCCCTGCTGAATGAATGAGAGATGGAGGATGATGGCTGAACAGCCTTCTAAAATAACATATTTATGTTATTTGATATTAACATATCAAATATCATATGATGTGAACAAAATTGCCTACAAAGCTCAAGGATTCTCCCCGTGCTTTCTCATACCTCACGCACCAAACATGCAAGAGACGTGCAGCACTTGCATCATGCAGGCTCTTGCCACATCATCCCCCTTCTACTCAGAGCCCCAGCGGCAGTAAAACTTCTGCCACTCCCACACATCTCCCCGATGTGCTCATGGTCATGAGACACCCTGTGCCTGAGCTGCCCTGGCCTGAACGGTCACCTCCATGAAGGTTCACCCAGGTAGGGGAACAACTTCTGAGTCCATCAGATGTCCCTGCACCCATTTACCTTCTGCTGAAGATCTGGCCTCTTTCTATCTACTCATATCAAGGTCCCTGTTTCCACACAGGGCATTTCTACACCAGTGCTTCAGTCTCTCTCTCACCTAGTAACCACAAGGAAGCACATCACAATAAGAGGGCAATTAAAGGAAGAAATCCATGGCATAAGAGAAGAAAGAAAAACCCTCTGAATCCAAAACACTAATATTTTCCTGCAATGTCTTGTGATACATAGGCCATGAAATGCGACCTACCCAAACAGATGCAGTGAGGACTACTTGAGCCTTCCGCTTTGGATCATCCTTCTTGGAAAATCCCCAGTAGCTGCAGACAAACCTCGCCTCTGGAAATCCCCTGCTCACTGCGCGACTGTCCTTTTTTTGCCCATGCACAAAGCCCCAGCTGTGAACTTTATTCTCCTCTGTGGGTATTAGGAGTCCAATCTTGCATGTACAACGTTTGGACAGGAGGCAGAGGTTATTTTTGGGTGCTCTGATAAGGAAAGAAGTCCAGGCCAAGAAAGATAGGGAAGAATTAGACATGCCTCCATTGGCACTTACTGTCCTACCAGGGGCAGGGGAAAGTTCAGCTGAAGAGACAGCAAACGGGAGAATCAGACGAATTGGACCCAGCTCTCCCCATGCTCCCAGCCCTGCTGCAGCCCAAACCAGGCAAAGGGGACATATCCCGACCACAGGGACCACACTAAGTGTTCCGCCATGGAGAAGGGCCTTATCCAGCACAGTGCTGGTAAGATTGTTCCCTCATCCCACTGGGCAGGCTGAAAGGGGCAGTCCAGCAGAACTGCATGGCCTGGGGTGACTGAGTCCCTCCTGGGTGACCTGGAAGCTGCAGCCACCAAATGAGTGCTATGGTCATTCACAGACTGTAGCAGCTTTAAAAACTACCAGCAAACCTCAGAGATAGCTGCAGTTCCTGACAAATATCTTCCTCTCCTGTGCCAAGGAGACCTTGGCACCAAAAAAAAAATAGGTTGGCACAATAAACTGAGGTCTTCGCTTCAATGAAATCAGTGCTGGCAGGCACGATGAGCATGTCTGTGGGCAGACACAGGGCTGGCATCACACAGCACTGATGTGTTGGACCTCAGCAGCGAGGAGAGCTGACACCTCCCTGCACAAAGGGTTAAAACAATGTCACCTCATGCGTGAAGAGGGGGCCCAGCATAGCGCCAAAATTCAGCTCCCTGCTGCCAGCCTCAAGCTGTCCCACATAAGGGACCCAACTCATTCTTGGCCAAGTCGCTACCGAAGTGGGCATGCAGGAAGATATCCATCACAGCTCCCCATGGGACATAAGGAGATGATTTTCACTTAGGACAACATCGGTCATGACTCATCTGCCAAAACTGGAGGAGTAGTGACGTTTCTGGGGTTCAGTACATGGAGCAGACTGCCGGCTCTTCGCTTGCTACCTCATCAGAAATGGAAACTGAGAAAACCTGAAATATGCCAAGAACTGCTATCTTGCAGTCACATCCACAGACCCAAGGGCTCGCACACAGCTGAAGCCAGGCTGAGTGCCCCCCCCAAATCCTGGGGAGGGAGGTTGAGAAAGAGGCCAAACTGCCATGACCTTCCCAGTGGCCTCGCTGTGTGATGAAGCAAATACAATTTCCTTGAGGACTGCACGATGCTGCCACAGTTTGTGCTTTGTTGGCCTCTTTCTAAGTTCTTTCTAAGCCTCTGCTTCTTTAGTTGTTTAATACTTTGACGACAGGCCAATGGAATCATTCCCACTTTCCAGAGGGAGAAAAGGGATACAAACGGGAAGCATAAGTCCGTGACAGTTGAAACAGGTCTCAGCAGAACAGAGTTAGACCTTAGACTTGCCTTACCAGCAAGTCCAGCCTTCTTCTTTTCCCTGGTGCTCCTTACAGGTCTGAGCTTGGAACTCTGAAGGTAGGTGAAAATGAAACGAGGATGCGGTTCTGTAACTCGTACAGAAAGAGGAAATCAATAAAATCAACAAAGCTTTATTAAACAAGCTCTAGGTGAGACCACATTCTGCACCTTGTATGTGTTTGAATAACACCACTTCTTTCAACAGAACTGTACAAGACCTAAAATAACACTGATCATTTTATGTGACTGTGTGGAGGTCCCCCCTGGGGGGATGGGCCTTGGGAGTGAAAGCATGGTTTGGGTTACACGAGGTTTCCAGGCTCCCTGATGCTATTGTACTTAAATCCTGTTCCTCATTGGCCATTTCAAATGTATCCTGCCCAGAGAATGCTGTACTTAGGTGAGTGTGCACATGATTCTAGGAGCCTTTGGGGCAGTCAGCATTTGAACCCCTGGCCATGAGGTGGCTGGGAGAAATAAAACATCTCTGAACATCTATCAAAATTATCGTCCTATGGGCAAAGCTGTCTGCCAGGGAAGGTTGCGGAGACCCCACTGCAACATGACTGATGGTGGGGAAACACTAAGCAGTGACCATTTGTTGGTCACCAAGCAACTAGTTAGGATGCAGGTAAAAGGGATAAACTCCTACTGAAGCAGTTGGCAGGCAGGTGGATGCAGCTGCAGCCAGCTCTGCACTGGTGTGTATATCCCGAGCAACCTGACACCACCCTCATGCCACTACAAAACCACTGGTTTTGATGATCCAGGTGGGATCTCTGGGGGTTACCTAGTGCAATTACCTGCTCATGGCCGGGCTTGCCTCAAAGATGCAGCTGACTTTGCAACCAGATCCCACCGCTCAGCTTTTCTACAGAGTTTTAGTAATTACAGAGGGGAAGAGGGGAAGATGTGGGAAGCAATTCCCAATCCAGCCATTAGGCTTCAGAAACTTCCAGGTAGTGGGTTCAGGACCCTGGAAGGGATGTGGATGGAACGTTCATGCTGCACCAGCCATTTCCTGCCGAGTTTCTGCCAGCGCAGTCATCGCTGTGAAAACCCCACCACCGTGGCATCGCAAATCTGGGTCAGCATCTTGAGGCACCCCGTGGAAACAAATGTTCCCTCCCTCTCTCCTTCTGTCCGGGCCCTGGCCGGGGCGTGCACTGGCAGCATCTTTTCTTTGTATCCCCTCATCTGACGAGGATTTCCATCCACTACCCTTCACCCACGCAACACACCCACCCACCATTTTTTGGACGTGTTCCCAAATTCATTCCAAGCCCCCAGCAGCCGCAGAGCGGACATTTTTAGCGGGTGAAACGCAAAGGAAAATTCACATGGAACAACATGCCTTGCAGCTGGCATCTCAAGTGAACAAAATCAGGGCGTGCTCCAGATTTGCTGCAACTGCCCTGAGAAAGGTTTTTCAAAAGCCACTGCCGTGCGAGTGCTTCTGCTGAGCTGCGTTCATTAAAGTCTCCTCCTAATCTTCAGTGAATATTTGCCCAAGGCCCTCAGCCCATGACTTAAAATTGACATGAGACTGGAAGTCTCTGATAAAAGAAGACGCAAGACAGTGGCAGCCAGAGATATCAAGGGTCAAAGTTGAAATAAATTTCAGGTCCAAACAGATTTAGCCTGCTCATTTTTAGCTGCTTCCCATCAGTGCACCACACTTCCCCCTAGTATTACAGACAGAAAACCAGTGCAGGCTGCACTATCCATGGGGCAAGGTCCAGTGCAGAGAGGAGACTCCACTGCAGTTGCACCTCCCCTGCAGCAGCCTTGGGGGGGATGTCAGGGCATCCCAGTGGATTTGCAGATGCATCCCTGCTCCCTTCCCCAGGGTTGAGAGTCTCATGGCTCCATTGTAATGGAGCATTTTCTCCAAATAACAGCATTTTCCTCACTCAGAGAAAGGCCTGATGGATTCGTTTAAATCTAAAGCATCTCAGAGTCAGCAAAAGGCTTGAAATCTTTTTCCCAAACTTTCAGTGGGCTCACAGTTTAATTTTCAGCTCACAGCCCTTTCCATCTCTTGTCTCCCTGCTCTGCATCAGAAACACCAGTTACAGAGGCAACCACCTCCCTGCTGTTCCGGGCTGTATCATGCCCAACTGGGAAACACAAATGGCCATCCCTTTGATCCTGCTGGGCTAATTCAGGCTGGATAGGAATAGGATTGGGAAGCAATTCAAGGGAAAATTGTATCTCGTTTCCCACTATCTCAGAGAAAACGTCCTCCAAAGTCAGCACTTCAGATGAAAAAGGGGGGGGAAAAAAAAGGGAGAGGCATTGAACAGACCTCCACTTAAATCAGGGTAGAGAGTAAAAGTTCAGAGAAGTTTCTTAGCTAGGTAGCAGCAGACAGAGACCAGGAGCTGTACACAAAAAGTGATTTTTTTATTCCTCTTGGGTTCAGGGGTGTGGGCTGTACTATGGTTAGCAGCTCCAGTCCCAATTTCTCCATCTCATGAAAGCAAATCCCAAAGAATCTGACTTGAGGTACTGGCTCCCAAACAAAAACAGTCTTTTAAGTTGATTAGGCACAGCCTAATCTAGGGTTTGGAGAAAGTATCCTCTCCAAATGAAAACCTTTTTTAATGTTAAATGAACTAAAACATTCTTCTAAGGAGTATTTAATTTTGTAGAAAATAACATCATAAAAAAAGGAAACCAAAACCTGCACTAAATTTCTGCGCAGCCTGCAAAGCCTCATTTCCTATTTCCTAACAAAAATGCTACCATGAAACAGTTTCAAATTTTTAGTACCCTACAGAAGTGTTAACAGTTACTGGCCACGTGTAATTCAAAAGAATCACATCTGATAAGTCTGAGTCATCAAAACTGTACCAAAAATCCTGCAAAAGCAGGCGTTTTGCAAGACTATCATTATTCTCCCCCTTAAATAAGCCTTATTAACAGGAAGAATCGAGGTGGCCCCGCAATAGCCTGCTGCATGGAAGTTAATCAGAAGGAGCTAATTTCGGATCCAATGTTCCTGAAACATTTTGCGGAGTTGCTGGAAATTCTCATAGAGCCATTTAAAAAAGACTTTTTTTTAAGGAGCTGCTTGTCAGTTTAACCCACGTTTGAGATTATTATTTGCCAAGCTGAGGAGTAGAGCCAGCTTGCACACAGCAGAGGGCTAGTGAAGTGGTGGGCTCTCATGAAAGACAAGTCCAGATGAGACTTCCAAATCAATTTAAAAGGCCTGCCTGAATATAATTTCCTTTTTTTTTTTACTTGGGAAGTGCAAAAAGACAATCAGTAGCTACATGGCCCTTTCTTTTCTTTTAGACGATTTGGGGGTGAGGAAAAACATTGTTCTTAGCACAAAAATCCATCCAAGCAGAACATGTTTGAAACAATCCCAAGCACTGAAACTATTTTTATTAACAAGTTGCAGTAGTTCATTCTTCCTTTGTGCCTGCTGGATGACATTAGAAGACAGTAGCTCATGGCAGGGCAGCAAGCTAAGCACCATGGATGATTTTAAAACTTTCTCCTATTAGGAAAGGTGAGTAACTGTGTTACTTACAGCAAAAATTTTTAAAAGGCTTATAAGTGAATCAGTGAATAAAATTCTCCTAAGCTTTTTGGTCTTTTTGGTAAAAATTTAAATTTTTTATCTGGCACAGGTCAGAGCAAGAAATGGTGTAGTCTCAGGGACACATTCAACTCCAGCATTTTCAACTCTGTGTCATGATAAACCTAAAACGTCCAATTTTTAAGTTTTTCTGTTAGCTAGAAATTATTTTTAAATAAATCAGATCTAAAGGGCAGAAAGACCTCACTTCTACAATACCACAGTATGAAGTGCTGTTGCCTTTGTTAGGTTTTAATGTTAACATTCCGTTCAACTTAAAACAACCAAGGAAAAAGCAATAGGAGCATTGCTGGTTGAAACAAAATGCCCTCCTCTTGTCACATCCATCCAGTCTGGCACCACTCAGAACAAACTGAAGATGCCCAAAGCAGCCATGTGTCCCCTCCTGCTACCCCCCTGAATGTTGGTGTGAGCCCACAACATGTTATATTTTGACATTTTCCAATGCAAATGTGGTTTGGAGAAAAGCTCTGAGCCATCTCTGGAGAAAACGGCTCCAGAGGCTCCGTGCCGAGGCACACGAACACACAGGCTGAGCTCAGTGCTCTCCTGTCAAAAAACAGGCACAAATTCAGAGCGAGGAGGCACAAAAGGCATTTCACCAGGGGTGCAACGACCTCTTCCTTGCTTTTCGTATCCTCGTGTAATGACTTCATACTCAGATTGCAAGGGCCTTTTTTTCCCTCTTCACTGTGCTCCAGGCCGTGCGGATTCTACCGCAACATACACATTAAACAGTCGCTGGCAGTACTCTATAATCACCCAGGAATGCAATGGGTGTCACATGGGGCTTTGCTCAATACAGCTGTTCACTGGCCCAGCTGAACAATAAACATTTGAAGTATGGCAAATGTTCTTTGAGGGAGAAGGTTTGTTATTAGTGTAAATACAAAAGGACTCTTGAAATGGCCCAACGACTTCAGCTTCACTTCAGGAGTGCCCAAAGTTATGAAGCCTGAGAATACAGAAGTTGAAAACCAAGACATTATTTTCTTGTTATTCAAGCAGTGAGAATTCATTTAAAAATATCTGTATGACCTCAGGGGAGTCACAACCACAGAACCCAGAAGATTAAAGAAAATAAGCTTAAAATACCTTCCTCAAAGAGTCATGCATTTCTTTCCCGATTGTAAGAAGTGATAGGCAAACCTAAAAAGGTCCAGAGGTTTGGATACATCTCCAGAGCAGCTGATGCCTTCTTAAAATCCCCCTCAGGGAAGATTTCTGCTCACATTTATTTGGAACGAGGAAGCTGGTAAGATTTGAGCTCATGCCTTTGCACTGCCAACCGGAGTCCTTCATTACCTGCTACTACACAAATAATTGAGTCTCCAAATCCAACACCAACACCAACAATGGTGGCCAAACAATAGAAGACGTAAGAAGCTCTGAAGAGCCCATAGAAAGCTGTTCAGACGGTATTTTCTGTGGGCAGAGGGTCCTGCGAGAGATTAAAACCACAGAGAGTCACAAAATAGAAGAAAATGCAAGCTGAGGGCTTTTCAGAGGGTGCAGTTTTCCCCATCAGAGATATTCTTCCTGTTATGCCAGACTACTCATAGCTGACTGCACTTGCACAGCAACCAGCCAGCAACTTCTTTTTTTTTTTTTTTTNNTTTTTTTTTAATTTATATTTGCTCTGAATTACATGTTTTCTGGTAGGTAGATAAAGCCTAGCTGCAGCAACAGCTCTTAAATCAGCTATCATCTGTGCTTCAGTCAACAGAAACCTTTAATTAAAGCATTGAGTTACACGGGCTCTGGTTACCGTATAACTAGCAACATCTTCAAATATTTGGATTGTAAACAATCTTCATAACTTGGAGACAGGCATCATCTTTCCTACTTCACGTTGAAGGCTTTGCAGGCATTTTGTAGGAGTCTGGGAACAGGGAATGACAGAAGGAAGTGCTGATAAGGCACTGCAGCTCAGCAGTAAGGTAGTACAGGGAAAATATAGTAGGTTTGTAATGGCTGGTGATCTCTTCTTTTCCTTGCTTTGGGAAAAAAAAAAAAAAAAACTCTAGGATCTTTGCATTTGTATTATCCCAGACCTGGATGTGATGGTGAAGCAAGGCATGAAGCTCACTGATGCTCTGTTGAAAGCTCAAAAGGATGCTGATTTTACAGTACTTACTAGCCAGCTGCTTTCAGTAGTATAGAGCTACTTCTTTATAAGTGATATTATAAGCATCCTATTTAATCTTGCTCTTCACATTCAGGAGAAAGGACCTGCATATTAAAAAAGATCACTGGACATTAGAAGGATTTATGTAGGAAAAGAACAACTGAAAAGATTCCTATTAGCTAGATGAAAAACATTAGATGTGCTAAATCAGTAGGTATTCTGATTAGTATGCAATAAGTATCTGCTCAATTTCAATAGGCTGAGCCTGCTAAAACACTGCACAGACCAGATGTAAAATGGTATTCAGACAGCTTAGTAAGGAACTTTAAATTCATACTCAATTCAAAGCAATAGAATTTTGTATATCTGTACCTTTTTGTGAGTATCTATTGCAAATTATTTCTGCCCCGTGTTTCCCTACCATCAATCAAGAAATAGTCTGTTGTCTATAATCCAATACTAAAATACACGTCAAACAGGACCTCTCACAGAAGAACAGACAGCAGATGATTGTAGACATATGCCTGTCTTGAGAAATCCTGCCCTCATCCAAAACTATGAAATTGCTATATTTACCTATTCCAAAAAAGCACTTTGAGGTCTCTGGGTTTAGGTTTCACTTTAATAAAGCATTTCAGAAGACGAGAGGCAGCTAAGTGTAAAGCCATGACCCAAACCAGAGTCTGTACCTGCCACCAGTCCCTGGAGGAACACACATTCATGAGATCCCTGTCGGATCACAAGCTCATCAGGTTCACCAGAAAGTCTCTGCATGATGACAGCTGCCCTAGAGGAACCTGCTAACGTCCACCCTAAGCCTCAGCTGCAAACTAGATGTCTTCTCCATCTTCCACTTCTCTCGAGAGATGAGTCCAGCAGGCCCTCTCCTGTCATCATCAGCTCTTAAAAATGACACTTCAGGGATGTCACCTCCTCCCCTAGCCTTTGAGTATTAACTGTATTTTTACAGAAGCTGGCCTAGAAGGCGAGATCCAGCTCCTTTCTCAGCCCACCTCATGCCTTATCATGGGGCATTTAACTGCCAAGTGCAGTCAGATTAGAAAGAGAGTTGGTGAAGAACAAAACAGAGACAAGAACAGCTCTGCACCTCTCCCCTCTGGAGGTCTGCCACCACACAGTAAAAAATCCACTGTTCATGGGACGAGACAGAAAGAGGGAGAAAAAAAACATGGAGGGGGCATCAGTCTGGAACCTGGTCAGGCTGGACTGGTCCCTGCTTCTGAGGCTGTGTTTGGGTTTTAATCAATAAGCACTCAACGTTAAGTGTATAAACAGCCACTGAAGGAGCTCCAATCTGGGCCAATGCCTAAGAGAATGCTATTAAAATGCAACAGACTCTGCCTCATTAAGAACCGCGCAGCACAAAATGTCCTATTTTGCAGAGCTAAGCGTAAGACACATTGTCTTGTCTTGGAAGGTTTTTAAAGGGTTATGGTATCATTCACCTCAGCAGAGAGGTTTTCACTGACTCACCAAAGCAGGATCAGGTCGTTATGGCAATAGATCTTTCTAAACACAGAGACACATCCCTGATTCTGGAGTGCCTTGCTTACACTTCTGCTTTGGGCCACAGGACAGACAAATGTTGGGAATATTGTTGTTCTTCTGGCATCCCACAGCCACGCGAGCACTCCACTTCCAGCACAGCCCTTAGGCACTTCCCATTTATTTGCTTGTGTGCTCACTACAACAGGTGTATTTTTGTTTGGATTTGTGGTTGGGTTTTTTTGTGGGCTGCACTTCTAAATCTTAAATCTCTGCATTGGTTAAAGGAGCAAGAATGTATTGTGTGTTCAAAGCAGTGTAGATATAGCTAGGAAGGCCCCCTCCTCTAATTAAAACCACCCATTTACTTTTTGTGTACAGAGAAACATAACACAGCAGGAAACAACTGTCATATCAAATATCCCCTTATGGTAATTGTGGTTAAATACCGACTTTTTAATGGTAACATACTTATAGGGGTTTGGCAACAGATCCAAAAATAAGTAATCACTTTTTCTGGAGGGCTACCAAAATGGCAGGTTTCCCAAGTCAATCAGTTCTCCCAGGGACTGGGAATGTAGAAAGCAATTTAGTGCTGCAAGGAATATGACAATCTATTTATAATGGCACAGTGTGAGAGGCTGAGAGGAGAAACTGCAGCTGTTGTATAAGGATTATAAGTGACTGATTGTTTCTAACAAAATGTATTGCTATATCAGAAGGAAGTACAAGTTTAGCTGCCTGGCTGATTTTCTTTCCCTTGTACAGGTGTGGTGCCAGCTTGAATGAAATCAGGCGCCACTTGAGTGAAGACAAAAAGCGCCGCTTTGTGATCTCCCCCTTGACACTCCTGGGTGGCCTTTGCCAACTCTCTTGGGAACTCACTGCATCAGAACCCATCCAGCCTTTGTTAAGTGAAGAGAAAGGCTAGCCCAGATTCAGAAGATCCCATGGGAGCATCACGAGGGATAGAGAGCATCCCTGAGTGTTAAATAATAGTCCTCTCCCTCTTCAGTTCTTGAAAAAGCTTTGCTTCCTGTTTCATATTTACTTCTTTTACAGCTTCCATGTGTATTTCTGTGGGCTGTTAAATAACAGTCCCTCCATCCTGAGGAAAGGCTGCTTGCCCGTGCAGAAGAGCAAATGATTCCTGCACTCTATGTACAGCACATTACAGACGTTATAATGACTATTATGTTTAGCATCAAGGACACAAAAATCAGCAAAATTATCAGAGCACCCGAAGCCACTCACTTTGAAGAAACCAGCAAGCTGGTCCCATCCTCAGGACACTTGGGTTCATACTGTGCATTTCACCCTAGTTTGGAAGGGCCAAGGACTACAGCAGCAGCAGCAGCACAGGACTTCTCTAGCAATGCACGCAAGGCCCTACATCGTTTTTAAAAACCTGAAACAGAAAACAGGCGCAGCAAAACATGCTTTTATCAAGTAGGATGCTAAGCATGATCTTGCTGTTAATGTAAGCAAGGGGACTTTTTGCTTGGTGATGTGGTTAACCGCAGTGCAGGGTGTAGTCCATCTCCAAAATCTGTGCTCATGCTTTCCCTGCAAGAAGATAATCCAGGCCTGATGACTTCTTTCCTACACTCTTATCTATTACATAGTCAGCTGAAATCTGGGAGACAGAGAGATGAGAAACCTCTTGCATGCAAAACACTGTATTTTACACCCTTTGTGCCCTTGGAGCGCACATTTTCCATGGCTGTTTGGTGGAAAGAAACCTAGTCCTCAGTTTATGCATCTCACTACCCCAACTTCCTCAAAGCCAAATATCAGCAGATACTTAGGAATCCTTGCATCTCTTGATTATGGGGATGAAGGGCTGGTAAAGACACCCAGACGATTAAGCTGTCCCCCACTGTTTTGCCTTTCCCCATCACCTCAGGATCATTCTCTGGCACGTGAAGGTCTGATGCACATGCTCCATCTGTGGCCAGAGTGGTTATTCCCTTGCGTTATTTCCAGCTAGCATGGTACATCTTGGATATGTGGCACTTCTACGTGGATTTTTGCCCATCTGGAAGAACCCCCAGATTATTTGGCAGACCAGCTACATTGCCAGCTAGTGACACCCAGAGATGCCACCACACCAGGTGGGGACTCACCCCAGCACTGAGACAAAGCCGAAGCCGGCTGCAGCACATCCCTAAGGAACAGATCACACACCTGGCTGCTTCAATCCAGCCACCAGCAGCCCTTCATTCCCACCCGGCTCTAGCGCGGCAAGTCACCTACACAAACAAACCGTGCACCTGGAGGAGGTGGGGCTGGAGTTTTGTGCTGTTTGTTAAGAGGTTAATTGCTCTTTGAACCACACAGACAGCTGTGGCAATATGACTCTACCTGCTCTCCCAGCCTTGCCCAGTGGCACAGAGGGAAAAATCATTTTTTGTCACATTCTAGATGGGTAGCTGGGGCTTGGGAATAGGATCTCTCTATAAATATACACGGAGTTCTAGCATTTCTATAGCACCTCTCCTCAGGGATCTTAAAGCACTTTGAAACACCAAACATCACCAGACCCCTGTAAGGCGTGGGGTAGTGAAGGGAAACTGGGAGAGAGCTCTTACAATGCCTTGTTTCAGCAGGCTGTTGTAAGAACCAGAAACCACACAGGTAACCTGAGAAACGGTGTGTGGGGCTTCAGGGTATTTTTGCTTCTAGAAAATTTCCATTTGCATCTTTCAAAACTTTCTCTTTCAAAACATCAATTGGAAGATAATTAAATGATGTTCTGAGACAAAATCCTAATCCAGGTACCTTCTGGAACCCTCAAGTCAGCTCCATAGTTCTGCTGCATGCACTAATGCTCTCCAGCCATTACCCAGTTATGACAACATGCACAGAGATGGTCTGAACATATCAAGCAGTGATAACAAGAACCCAGTGTAATTCTTCTTCACTCTTCAACACTGGAGAATAAATTCAAGTAGTGCTTTAAAATTGAAACTAATTTATGCCATTAAAAGGTACCTTTTTACCTCTTCACATTGGTGCAATGAGGCCTTACTACAATTAAAACTAGACCTAATAAGTTTTCAGTAACGAAATAAAAGACTTCAATATCACCTACCCTCTGGCCTCATCTAATCTGCAAGACTTTTCTATATCACCCACCTCCATGCTAGAAGTGGCCCAGGTACACAGCATTTCCTCTCCTTCCCCCTCTCAACAGCCTAGTTTCTGTGTGAAAGAAAGACAATCACAGAGGCCAAAGGCAGCTGCAGCATGCTCCAGACAGGCTCACAGGGCACCTGCAGGGCACTTCTGCCCCCCTCTTCAGTCAAGTGGTTGTGCCAGAGCAGAAGATCAGCTTCTCCAGCCCATCACAGTATGTGGCAAGAAGGCATCACTCAAGGAGGATCAGAAGCAAGAGCCCATAGCAGGTGGGAATTGCTCCAAGCAATCAAGGTGAATTCTGCTGGTTCTGGGAGCTGAGAGACCCCCCAAGCAATCCCTGCTCTGTGGCTCCCTCCCTAAATCACACACACACCCACCCTCTCCCAAAGCCAGAGGGCAGAAAGGGCAGAAAGAAGGCCACATCTGAGAGTCCATCCTCCCTGGAGAATTTTCCTCTAATATATTCAAGTATAGGATCATAGCAGAAACATCTGGCAACACCTCATCCTCCTTAAATCCTAGGATGTCCCTCAAGACATCCTAGGTGCTCCTGAAAAGAGAGGCCAGCATGGAGAACCAACTCTTCCACTGGGGTGAGTGGGTGCAGTGGAAGTATGGAAATTTACAGCAGCAGACAGGTACCACATGGACTCAGGCCTGCCTCGCAGCCAAAGGTATTGACAGCTTCCTTATGTCGCCATATCCTGCAGCTGCACCCCAGCAGCAGCTAACCCAGGCAGAGAGGAGGAACAGCACTCCATCTTAAGAAACCTAGAAGCACTCTGATGAGGAATGCCCACACCGAGATGAAGGTTACTTCATTTTAGTAGCTGGATCCTGCACATATCTGTTCAACTGCAGTCTTTTTATTAGTCATATTTTCATAGGTGCCAAGAATCTAGCTACAAAGAACACTGTATAACTCAGGCATGGAAAAAGTTAGTTCTTTGTGGTATCACATTTTAGATGAAAAACCACTTCCTCTCTTCCACAGCAAAGCAAGAAAGCGTAGGCTTCAGTTTTATCAGTCATTGCATCTGCGCCGCCTTAACAAGTTTAAAGTCTGTGAGCCAAAAATGTATCTTTCCCTCTTTGACATTCATGTAAATTTGAAACATGTATAGCTTCATTGGAGTTTACAATGGTAAAAATGATGAATGCTGGAATTTTGGGGTTTTTTCATTCAACGAGAACAAATTGTTTCACAGAATAATATGCTTTCTCTTGAGAAGGCTCAGAAGTTATTTCTCAAGCTATACCAACAAACCACATGGATTTCCAGTGTGCTGCTGCACATGGATTCGGGGTGCGTTTCAGACGAGTTACCCGCTGTGGGATAACAGCACGGCTCTGTAGTGACAGGGGTGGCTGGGGAACAGGAAGCTCGCCACCCTTCTGGCTGGTCCCTTCCAGTCATATCACAGTCTGCTTTAACCATTTAAAGAACAAACCCTTTCCTCTTCTGGCATTTTTTATTACTTCCACTTCTTGTTATTACAGAAGAAACCCACAAGTACCTATTTGAAGGTTATCTTTACACCCTGCATTTCCACGGGGAGAATAAAAAAGGCTGGCAGTGGGCAGATATATCTCTCTGTCCTTTATCTCATGCCTAGACATTCAGGTATCTTCAAGAGGGGCACCACTTCTTCAGTGTCTTTGCTCAGCTGTAGCTAAGTGTAATTCTCAGTGTATTTCTGTGGTCATCCATAACTTTTTTATCTGCCTGTCTGCTTAGCTAGCTGTCTGGTTTGATATTTCTAGTTTGCATTTAACCAGGCTGGATATTCCCCCTTTGTCTTTCCCCATAGTCATATGCATCAATCAGAGCTTTTTTTATTCTTTTTGCAGCAAATAAGGAGGAAATATAGACGGAGCCATGCTTACCCATGCTTCCAAAGAGGAAACCAACACCACACAAGAGGCTGTATCGACCTTACCATGTGATAATAATTTGAAATAGAATATAACTCTATAAAGTATTAAAAAAAACCCCAAGTAATAACACCTTGTACTTACGTAAGAAAAATGTTGACCTCATAGTAGGAACTACAGTATGGCTCATAGTATATATATATATATATATATATCTCCCTGTGAGCTAAAGGGCTGGTTTTCATTGTAGTCATTTAACCGATTAATATTTTCAGATGTAGAAAAGACAAAGTCATTTGTACAGAAATTACACCCATTTTGGTAGCAGAACAGGAAACGCTGGCCATGTGACCTTCTTTAAGGATGAGATTTTCACATTCCTAAGCTGTTAATAACTGGTGTAATTGTTAAGGGTATTTAATTCATTGATTTTAATAAAGCATGACAATAGCTGATGAACATTGCACCAGAATGTCACTGCTATCACTTTCCCCCTGGCACCTCAGCCTCCCGGTGTTCAGAAAACAGTTTCAGCATTCCCATCTGAGTTTTTCAATAACAAATCTCAGATCTCTACTCAGTCTAGAATATTATATTACCAATCTTTTTCAGAAACACCATCATTCACACATCCTGCACCTCCTGACTAAGTAGAAGGCAAAACCATCCGTCACTGGAATTAGTCTCCCACACAGCTGTCACTTGTAAGAAACAGGGATCCAGGGCTTCTTTCTCAATCTCCAGTCATTCCCATCTCTTGATACCTGACATGAACATATTGTTGGATGACCCCCTCCAACACTCTGCCCCAGAATTTTGCCCTTACAAGCCTGATACACCAAAATCCTTGGCCTGTTTCTATGATTACAGAACAGTCTCTCTGCCATGATACTAGTTTTTCATACTCACAGTTGTATTTTGTAGCAATATTTTGTATGAAGTTATTTTATATAAAAGGTTGAGCTCTGGGGAAAGTTTAAGCTATACCCCTACAGGAATTACTGAGTTTGTTGACTGTGAGGAGGAAAAAAACCCCAAATTTTCAAACTTTTAAAAAACATTTTAAACAAGTACAACTAATTAGAGTCTGATCAAAGCCAAGTGAAGCCCTCTGGAGCAGCTGCATTCCCTATATTTGTGAAAATCAGGCCATTTAGATAGTTATTTAAATAAGGAGTATTGGAACTAAGCCAAAGCCCTTTGAAATCAATGGGATTTTTTAATGACTTCAATGCAATTTGTATCATAGCTTTAGAAAATAACCTATTTTATTTAATTCATTGTTGCTGCTGACTGCCACAATATAGATTAAGATATTTTTCAGTTACAAAATCTACATAGAGTGAATAAATTCACACAGAATTGCTAAAGTTGAAAGAGACCTTTTGAAATCATCTAGTCAAAGCCCCCAGCTCAAACAGGGCCAGCTACAGCAGGTTGCCTGAGACTGTATCCAGTTGGGTTTGGAATATCTTGAAGGACAGACTCCATAACCCCTCTCGGCAACCTGTCCCAGTGTTTAAATACCCTCACAGTTAAAAAAAAGCCCAAACAAACCAAGCATTTACTGCTTTCCCCTTGTCCACCAAGGCAGTGATACCTTGTAGAAGGCAAAGTGGTTGCTCAAGGGTGATTTCATCTTTATAAATCAATCCATGCTGACAACCCCAAATGACCTTCTTGTCCCTTCATGTGTCAGGAAATGCCTTCCAGGAAGGTTTTCTCCTTCACCTTCCCAGGCATCAAGGTGAGGCTGATCAGCCTGCAGCTCCTCAGATGTCCTTCCTGCCTTTCTTGATACAGAAACCCCAAAGGGTCTTCAGGAACCTCTCCCAGTCATACTATACGTTTGACATAGTCAGAGATAATCAGTGGCCTTGCAATGACATCAGCCAGCTCCCTCAGCTCTCAGGGGTGCATGTCCAGTGTGGTTCAGTGCTCCCTAGCCTGAGCCTCCTTCACTGAGGGTAAGTCCTCCTTTGTTCCAGATCTTTCCTCTATCCTCAGAGGCCTGGGATTCCCAAAGGCTCAAGTCTGAAGCAAAGACAACATCTGCTGCCCTTTGTTCATCTTCTTACTTTCCAGGATGGTCCTTTCTTGAGCTTGGAGAAAGTGATGCTTGAATATTACCCAGCTCTTCTGGGCTCCTTGTCTCTCCAGGGCCATGTCCTATGGGATTCTTCTAAGCAGGTCTCTTAGGCTGAAGTCTGCTATCCAGAAGTCCAGGGCTAATTGTTGCCATGCTCCCTCCTCTCAAATTACTGAACTCCACCATCTCATGGTTCTGCAGCCAAGGCTGACTTTGACTTATGTCCCAGTCCAGTTCTTCCTTGTCTGTAGCAGGTCCAGGAAATCACCTTTCTCTGTTGGCTCCTTGACTACTTCTACTTGTGCTAGAAATGTTGTCATCAGGGCACCCCAGAAGCTTCCTAGATTGCTTGTGCCCTGCTGTATTATCCTTCCACCAGCTATCGCGTGGGTCCCCCACGAGGATGCGGGCCTATGAACGTGAGGCTTCTTTCCTTTGTCTGAAGGCCACATCTATTACTTCTTGCTAATCAGAAGGTCCCTAGCAGATACCCGTTACAACAGCACCCATATCAGACTGCCAACTCCTGGCCCACTCCAAAGCAAAAGTTGTCAAAAATCTATTTACAAGTCTCCACAAGTAAGAAAGGATGATATTTTTGTAGTCATTTCTACTTAAAAAAAAACCAAAACAAAACAAACAAACAACAAAAAACACATTAAAAAACCCACACACACACAAAAAACCCACCACACACAAAAACAACACCCCAGTAAACACAAATATGCAACTCCACAACTGAGTGCACTCTTTCCCATTACACAGGTACACTGGAGAAGTTCATTGTGCCAGGTCAACCTTCAGTTTTGGAATGTCATGCCTGGCAACACAAATGTGGGATTACACACTCAAAGACTGCTCAACTCAAGGTTTTCTATCTGGCCTCCAATGAAAATGAACTTAACAGTGATGCTGCAGGCCTGAACTAGATCCCAGAAGAAGTAAGTAAGAGGAGTTTTGAAGAGGTACAGATAAATTGGGAAGGAGCTCTGGGGGCAGCCTGCACTGAGCTGTGCAAGCACAAGTGTTGGCAGAGCTACTGATTTCACAGTGAGTCCAGCATGTCACAGTTTATTGTTCCTGTTGTCCGTGGCACGGTGCTGGAGGATCCTGCACACACAGTGAGCCATGCATCCTCTGAGGCCAACAGGATGACATCTGGCACTCCAGCCCTGAGAGCAACTACTCAGGAGTTGCAACCAGGGTCTGCAGAGAGTCCAGACCACCAAGTCAGCCCAGAGTGACAAGGCAGTTCTGAGGTCACGCTGGAAAGTCAAGTCCAGGGGTGAGGATCTGGCCCCAAACCATCAGGGCACCTGGCCAGGCGCCACAGCAGGCTACAGAGGCTCCCAAGCAAAGGGATTTGATGCCTCTAAGGATAGGGATCAAATCCATGCTCACCTACCTGGAGAGGGGGGAGGTCAGGGCCATCCACCCACAGGAGGCAGGAAATCCAGAGACATCTGGATACAGCAGAGCCTTCCTATTAATGAGGCAGCATTTTTCAGACTAAAATCATGGAATCATTTAGGCTGGAAAAGACCTCTAAGATCACTGAGTCCAACCATAAACCTAACCCTGCCAAGTACACCAGTAAGCCATGTCCCTAAAAATATGTTTGCCACAAGGGAAAGTTGCTATTTTCCTTTAATTTGGACACAGCGAGATCCCTCTCAGGTCCTGTTTCTCTGCTTCTCAGCCTCTCCTTTACTTCACAGGGCTATTTTCTGTTGCTCTAATAATAGATCACGCTGTAATTCTCATGACTAACACATAATTCTTGATGCAATCCAGGTCCTACCTCTGCTGGTCTGGAGTTCAATCTTGACTGTCTAGCAATTGCTGAAAATGAAATTCAGACAGAAACTAAGCCATGCTTGACTGAGCATAGAATTTATTGTTCAACTCCCTGTTACTATTATATATGGCTCAATTATCATCTTTCAGAAATCTGGATATGCACAATAATAAATATTACTGAGACCTCACAAGAAACAGGATCATCCTGTGCCTGAATCCAATGCTCTTCCTTTAGTTTCTTGTTTCACTCCTGTATGAGAGTCCAGCATTTTTTACAAATCTGAATTATTTCCAGTCCCAGTTGGCTTATTTCCCTAAATACTGTTGTCTTGGTTAAAGATCCACCTTGGTACCACTCTACAGATAATTTGAAGACAGAGGTTTCTTTGGCATATTATCTGAGGCCTCAGTCTGCCCATTTGATGAGCATTTTTAAAGACTTAATAGTGGTTTTACTGCATCATTATTAGGGCATTTGAGAGGTAAGAGCTCCACTGCTTTCTCCAGCCAGGAGGAAGTGTGATTTGTGCAGTTCAGCAATTACACAATGACCTTTCAGCAGGTGGAAAAGAAAGGGCAAGTAGAAGGCTGCATCACAGCTGCATGCTTTTCATAAGGTCATATATATTATATAAAATCTGTCTACCCATTTACAGATAATGTATAGTATGAAATATCAATACATACATAAAAATTGCATTGATTCCCCCCTCATAAGCCCTCTTGTTTGTGTAAAGTTTTCACAGGGACATCTGTATTTTTGGAAAGTGCTTTAAGGCATTTCTGGCAAATATGCTGCAAATATGGAAATTGATTGATTGATTGACCTCGTTGTGAGACTGGTGTTAATAAAACTCACTGGCAAGTTATCAAGAGGCATAAAACAATGCCGACTCTGTCCTTTCCCCAAGAGGCAGAAGCACTTTCTCTGACTCTTTGCAGGAGCTCATTTGCAAGTCTCAAGGTCACAGTGGGTAAATCTCCATCACCCATTGTTGTCTATCTTTGGCTGTCTCGTTGCCTGCTGTTTAACCAGCAGTGATGGAAGCAGGTGATTAGACTGTGGAGGCTCACCAGCAAAAGCATGTCTGGTGTGTACTGAGGCTACACAAAATCGAGGTATGATCCCAGTGCTTTGCAAGGGGCCCTTCCTGCTGTGACACTCACACGAGGCTGCTCAGCACCAGGCAACATCAGGCTCTGCGTTACAGGGACAGCACTCAACCCCTCAGGTGAGTGCTTGGGGCTCATCTTCTACCAGCCTTCAAAGGAAACAGGACTCCAAAATCAGGGGACTGCTCCCTGATCTTTGGTCTTAGGCAAATATTAAATATATTTTTCTATTCCTCTGTTTTCCAGTGTGCTGGCCATTGGATATTGCAATGACAAGTAATGTCATGACAAGCTGGAATGGTGCCTTGTTCCTCTACTGTTCATGGTCCTATCTCCTCATTTTCAGATCTTAAGACTAATGAAACCATTGATCATTTAAATCAGCCTGTAAACTATCACTTCTTCAGATATTTATTCTTCTGCTGAATCCACTCATCTGTGTGAACGATTTGTGTGTATTTGTTTCCTAAAAGAGAGCCATTCTTGTTACAAAGACACCCAGAGATGAGGACCCACTGCTGCCATTAGCATTTTTCCCCATGACTGATCAATACAGACCAGTAAAAACATTTTCCTCAACTTTTGGTTGAGCTCTGCCCTCATTCAGTGGTTTGTATTATAGGCTTTTCCCCACTAAAATCAGTATCTGTTTAGATTCAATACCTGCTATATTCCATATTTATTTGGCTTATAAATCATAACCAAGGCACCTCCTGATCTTATATTTTGACAAGTGTGATGAGTTCATCAAACTCTGGACACCTTTTTCTCCAAACACAGGAATCATTCCTGAGGCATTTTTCTGACCATCCTTCCCCACTTTTTCTTTAAATGAGATCAACAGAACCAGACAGACTATTTCACTATTGTGCACCACGTGGGCATAAATGAGGAGCCTACCAAGAGCCTGTGGGTCAGGATTAGAGGCTGGGCAGGGACAGGTGAGGGTCTGCTACAGCCACCCAACCAAGAAAACCACAGGGATGAGATCCTCTGTAGACAGATAGGAGCTGTCTCGTGTTCACAGGTTCTGATCCTCTTGGGAGACCTGAACGATCCTGACATCTGTTGGTGGGACAACACAACAGGGCATAAGCAACCAGAAGGTTCCTGGAAAGCAATGATGACAACTTCCTTCTCCAAGAGGTAGAGGAGCCAACAAGGAGAGGTGTTACGCTGGACCTTGTTCTCACCAACAAGGAGGGACTGGTGGGGAATGTGAGGCTTAGCAGCAGTTTCGGCTGCAGTGTCCATGAAATGGTGGAGTTCAAGATCCTTAGGGCAGCAAGAATGGTGCACAGCAAGTGGGACCCTGGACTTCAGGAGAGAAGATTTCAGCCTCACTGTTGGGGTTTTTAGGAGCTTCTCTTTTTGTGTGTGTGTGTGTGTTCTTTTCTTTTGCTCTCAAAGGAATTTTTCCCCATGTTAAGGCACGATTGCTGGATACTTAAGAGAAACAAAGGACCTAGCCAGCCGCAAGGGAGGGGCCCAAGTGTCCCTTTTTGTCTTGGGGGTGTCTTTCTCAGGTGGGGAACAGGGACATCGCGAGATTTAAAACTGGGAAAAGAAGTGGGATGCTGGTGCTTGGGACTCATTGCTCTCCTGGCGTTTGGAGGGAGCAGAGACTGCAGCCGTAGTGGGGAGAACTCATCTCACTGTGAGGCCATGTTTTCTGCTGTTTGTCCTTCTGCCCTGCCC
>VYZQ01063948.1:0-12130 GCA_013400655.1 Mystacornis crossleyi | reverse complement strand
GAATACAGAGAAATTGTCCAAGCAATTAGGTTAGGAAAGCTAAAGCCCTGATAGAATCAAATCTGGCCAGGGATGTCAAAGGCAACAAGAAAAACTTCTGTAGGTACATCTGTGATAAGAGGAAGCCTAGGGAAAATGAAAGCCACCTCCAAAAGAAAACAGGCAACCTGGTTATCCAGGACATGGAGAGGGCTGAGGTAACAACTTTTGTGCCTCAGCCTTCACCAGCAAGTACTCCAGCCACACAGCCAAGTCACAGAAGGCACAGATGGGGACTGCAAGAACAAAGAGCCATCCACTGGAGGAGAAGATTAGGTTCAAGAACATCTAAGGAACCTTAGGATGGATGGAGGAAGGAACACAAGTCCATGGGGTCTGGTGAGACAAAGCATAAGAAAGTTGTAAAGCGACTGGAATGAGTCCGGAGAAGGGTGACAAAAATGCTCAGAGGGCTGGAGCACCTCTCCTGTGCAGGCAGGCTGAGAGTTGGGGTTGCTCAGCCTGGAGCAGAGAGAGCTTCAGGGAGACCTTAGAGCACCTTCCAGTACCTAAGGGAGCCTACAAGAAGCCGGAGAGGGACTTACAAGGGCAGATACTGATAGGACAAGGGAAAATGGCTTTACACTGAAAGAGGGCAGGTTCAGGTGACATATTAGGAAGAAACTCTTGACTGTGAAGGTGTGAGGCACTGGCACAGGTTTCCCAGAGAAGCTATGGATGCCACATCCCTTGGAGTGTTCAAGGCCAGGTCAGATGGGGCTCTGAGCAACCTGATCTAGTGGAAGATATTCCTGCCAGTGGCAGGGGGTTGGAATTAAGTGATCTTTAAAGTCCTTTTTATCTCATACCATTCTATGCTCATAAATCACTGCTGTCCACTCTTTAATTTCCCTGTCTATATGCTCAAGAGCCTCATTTGACTTTCTGCCACATTATCAGATTGGAGCTTGTGTTCACTTACCCCTTAAATCCTTTTAAGGCTTGCTACTTTACACAATATTATTAGTCATTCTGTAAGGTTTGTCTGCATTTCTCTGTGTTCATTACTTAGCAAATGGTTGCAGAAACATCTTTTGTTTCATTGGAGCACACTAAGAAGGCAATTCACACTGCTTGGTGTAGCTGAAAAATCCTTACCGTAACTCACCAGTACTAGTCAGGAAAAGAGTGTTGAACTGGAATATGGAGTTTCTGTAACTGAAATGTTTTGGGAGAACAGCTTGATTTCAACGAATTTGTAATAGAAACCAGGCACAATATTGTGTCAGTGGGAACCACAGGTCTTTGAGGAGTCTTCACCCCTGCCTTTCTGCATAGGAAATGTAAAAAGTTATGAATTTCATTTCAATTCAGAGTGTTCCAGCTGTATGACTACAAATATTGAAGTCCCAGTCCTCTGTGAAAAATGATCACTTTTCTCCAGAGCTCCATCCATTGCCCCTCTAGCAATCTTTGTGTCATCTACAGCTTCTCCCCAGCAAACTGGAAAAGCCATTGTTTATATGGAAAGTAACATAAGGAGTATCTCCAGTATCTTTTTAACCTGTTGTGAATATACTTTAGCAGCTGGCGACAAGGAGCTGAGCCAGCTCAAGAAGCTCAGCCAACTCGTGGACCATCAGCAAGGGATGATGCTTGTTTCCAGAATGAGAAATCCTACACTATTTGTTTCTGTTTACTCTTCTGGTTGTGCCTGCTCATTAAGATTCCTGAAAATGGTATCAGTTATTCCTGTATAGTATTTCAGTGTAGCCAGTATAGTAATACTTAGGCTTATAAATCAGTCCATTGTTCAGTGATGCTTAGCATCAACCCTACCAGTATCTCGAGATTCAGGCAAGAAAACAGCAGCTAACTTTTTTTTTTTCAAATAAAACCCTAGTCAGAGTCATTCCAAATTTTCCTAGCTTGAAGAAAGATGCTAATCAGGCATATGTTTTGACACACATAACTGTATCACCTAGGGAATGACATAAGGATCAGACCAGACCATGAATCACTAACCCCTCATTTCTTCCAGCAAAAGTGTACTCTGTGGAGCAGAAAAACTGATTTTGTAATTTGTTTTTAGGAGGTGCCATGGAGGTCTTTTTCCTCTCCCTTTCTCTATTTCCTATCAGCATATTTCCTCCCTTTTACCCCTTGATCAACCTGGAGCAGAAAACTTAATCTGGTAAGAAGTACTGATGAGAAACCCTCCTCTATTCCACTTAGACTAACATGAGCAGGAATCACTAGATGGTGATTGTTCAGGAAGTGAAAACCCAAACAGACCCCATGGAGTCAGTTGTCACAAGCAGCAAGGCTGCCAATTTCCAAAATAATCCTTCTCCAAATGGAAATGAGGTTCAGGATAACTATGGCCAAGCCACAACTTTGTCACGGACCTACATATGCTGGGATCACTGCTCACTCTCAGACAGCAAAGGATAGCAGAATTTCCAGGGTTATCTGTTTCAAATATTGGCTTTTGGAGCTTCTGGTGGCCTTTCACTACACATTTATGTACGAGTGCACAGTGGGGCCACCAGTACCTTCATGCATCTCAAGGATGCTCCCATTCCCATTGAACTGGGAGAGCATTACAAAGGGAATCCAAAATCAGCTAAAGGCAAAAGGACCCTAAATAGGACCTTCCAATTAGGCCTGAATCAAGAAGATTAAAGAAACAAACATCTAAGAATGACAAAAAGGATGCACTACAATTTCTAATCCCTTCTAATCTGACAAGAAAAATACATGGAATGGCTGTATTTGTGCACATATCTTAACCTCCTCTTTGAATCCCAAAGAGTCTTTGACAAAGCCCAAGATGCATGTAAGTTTTTATTCTGCTTTAAACTTGAGTCACACACCTCAACTCTGCCCACCTGGGAACACTGAATCAGTGCTCAAGTCCAGGGACCATAAGGAGCAGCCAGGACTCAAGTCCTGAGCAAATGCTTCTTCAAGATACATGTTGTTCGTTCACATAAAGCTTTGTCCTGTGTGCCAAACTGCAGCCCTCTGCTTCCCTAAGTACCTCAACCAGTATTTTAAGCAGTGTTGCTCGCAGAGCTACCCACCTTGGGATGGTTTATGGACCTCCTTTGTAGAGGAGGGAAGAACCCCACAAACAAGTGCAGAAGGTGGGAATGTGGCAGAAGGGAGATAAATATTTGTAAGCAGTTTCATTCATCACCCAGGAGATATGAAACAGCAGGAGCAATGAAACAGGAGCTCTGCCAGTTCCCTCTTCACAAGTGTTTTCAAATAACACTTGTCTCACTCCTTGTCACCTCCCAGACCAGAAAGGAAGAACATTAGCTCATCACTCCTTCACATCAGCTGAATCCATAGTCTGCAATAACACTGCCACCTCTGATATATTCCAAGACTGTGGGGCTTTTTAAATACTTCAGCTTTAATCTCTTCCATTTCCCTTGAAAGGCCAGCAGGAGGACTTGTCAGGAACTCACCGTGCAAGAAAGAAGTGGACCGTTAACACCAAAAGCACTTGCTGGGCAGCTACACTTCACATAAGATGTGAGCTTTGAACGCAAAAACACAGCTCTGGCTTCTACGTCAGAGAGCTTAAAACCAGCCACTCAATGAATGACTGTGCAAAATGATGTCTGTAGTGCCCTGGTACCTGAGGCTTGTTTCACAGAGCCAAGGATATTAGGTCCTAAAGGGATTAATAGGCTCAACAGCTCTAACCCAGCATTGTGACCCGCAGGAGGGTACAAGGGCTGGGAATGTGAGCAGCAACCAAACTCTGGTTCTCCGTAAGCAACCTCTCCTATTGCTGCTGTCAGAAACCAAACACTGGGCTAGATGGCCAGCGCAGATATTTTTGCGGGATAAAACAAAAAAAATACCTTAGTTTTAATGCAGAAATATCTACACCCACTCCCTTTTAAAACCTGTGGCCCAGATCTGCAGTGTGGTGTCTAAAGTGGTATTTGCTTAACTTGAGACGAGAGAGGAAATCCCTAAATTTATTTCTAGCATTATTGCTCAGAAACTCGTGAAGGAGAAATAAAGGGCCCTGAAGAGTTATGACACATGCCACATACCTCCCAAGTTCTATTGATTTAAGCCACAAGAACCTTGCTTCACTTCGACCTCTGATCCGCATTAGCATTTATTGAGCAATACCTGGCAGAGCAGTGCCACGTATGAAGTGTCAGCTACTCAACCTCTCAGTGAAATCATCGGAGCAAATATGAAAAACAAAAAGTCACTCGACCAGTATGGCAGCTGTGTGGTGAGAAAAGACCTGTGTGTGACTTAAAGAACAAGTTATGGGTTAAGGCAGGGGAGAAAAGAAAGGAAGAGGGACCCACAACACTTAAGGCTGGAGAAGAGGAGCACTTTGCTGCAAGTTCTTGCAAGTGAGCTAAAGCAGTGGTCATGGCACAAACATGGGGAAAGCATTAGTTTAAGCATATTTGTGGATATTTACTCTCCATCGATGCTTTAAAGACTGGATTTGCAAAAGTAAAAGTGTCCCTTCCCCTCCACTGCTGAAATCCAGAGAGAGCTTCTGCTGCTGACGTCAGCAGGCACCACATAAGGCCAAAGCACATTATTTTCAAAAATCTCTCTGAAATATAGTTAACACAATCAAATAGTACAATTCCTACAGGCCTACTTGTATTTACTAGGGAGTCAAACAACATTTGCTATATGATCCATGAAATCATAAAAAAGCAAAAAGCTATATAAAAAGAGAATAAGCTGGAGCTCTCAAGTTCAATACAAAATTTTACACCATTATTTTTAAATATGATGGCACTGCCATAAGTATGTGATCTGCTGTCTTCAAGAGCAGTCACACTTGCACAAGGCTAGCATGGGAGCAACAGTTAAGGAAGCATGGGTGCTGCCCTATCATATGGCTCCAGAATCCCCAAAATCTCCTAGGGATCTATTCTTTCCCCTTCCTTCCCTGCAATATGAACAGAAAAGATGGAGGCTTTTTAATTTGCTCATTTGTTTTGGGAGAAGAGTTGCCTAAAAAGACCTTATGAGAGGAATTTACTTCAGAGACACATCTGCCCCCAAGAAACACCTCCCAGTGAAACCTGTTACCCAGTAAGGAACTGCCCAGGAGGAGAGGGCAGTGTTTGACTCATCGTAGGATGGGTGCTTTCACAGATACTCTCACAATCCCAAAAAATGTGTAAGATTACAGAGCCTGAACTCACAGTATTTTCCATTGCCTTTTTTTTTTTTTAATGCAGACTATAAACAGATTTATACCACTTTTAGAGAAGGCAATGCTGCTGGGAAAGTGACAGAGTGACATATAGAAGATGAGCTCTGTAGGAGGAGGAGGAGGGCTGTGGGTTTTCCTTAGCACCATGCCCTGCCAGCCATGCCCTGGGTGAGCCATCCTGGCAGCTCTGCTGGGAGTGTGGCCACGATGGTCACAGGGACCACAGGTGAATGCAGCCACAGGGCCGGCTACAGCAGGGTGAAGGAAGTGCTGTGCCAAAAGGAGCCTCAAGGTCTTGGCATCCAAGTCACCACTAGTCCCAACAGCGCTGCCCGTACAGAGATCCCAGACATTTTACAAGGACACCAACTGCTCTCCTGAGCTTATCAGCCCAGAAGCAGAGAGGTGGCTCCATGATCCCTCTCCTGCCTGGCTGGGCAGGGTTAGCGTCACACCCTGGATGAGCAGCCCAAAGCCTCCCTTTGAAGCTGCCTGCTGCAGCTACAACCCCATCAGTGTGGAAGTTTTTAAGCACCTTCTTCAGCCTCTGAGTATCTACTTTATTTTGCCTTTGAGATGAAAGAGCAGGCTTGAAGAGCAAGTCTGTGAGAGGAGGAGTATGGGTAACACATCAGTGACTTCAGCGGTCTTCAAGCTCAAGACTGCCTGCTTGATGCAAAGCCCCAGCAAATGAGTGAAAACCTAAGTTACACTCAGACAGAGTGGGTACACAACCCTGTCAGCATCTATGTGCTTGTTTTGATGTCTCTTTTATTAAAGTATTTACATTTTCATTTTAAGAACACGAATCTTTTAGCAGATGTGTCATTTGTGAGACACATCCCCAAGTAATTGACTTTCATGCTATAAATACAGTATCTCTCACCTACCACGCCTGTGATCACGAGCTAAAGAGAGCCTGCAGAGTGGGAAGATGGTCATTTGAATTTGTGAAGCTCTCGTAGGATGCCTAACTCTAGCGCTAATTTTGGCACATAACTTTTCCCCACAGTAATGTATATCCCTGTCAGACTCTTCCTTTAATCCATCCACAGGCGCTTTAACGCCCCAGGAGGGTTTGTGGCCAGTCCAGGACTCCTATGAAGGAGCTTTTAATGCTGCATGACAGACTGGGACCAGCGTAAGAGATCAGAGGTCACCACGTCGCTTATCACAACACCACCCTTCCATGCCTTCTCACGGTGCCTTCGACAGACATCACGTATTCCCTTTGCTGTTCCCAACAAGGCAGGCATGAGTCATGGAGCAGTTCTTGGTCTGGCCGCACAAAAGACAACAATGAAAGGAAGGAATACCTTTTTGACTAAGGAAAAAAAAAAAAAGCTATTTTCGCTTAGTTTTGGTATTTTTCCAGTGTTGTTTAGGGTTGTTACATTTTTAACAGCAACAGATCCCAGGTACAATCCCCAGCATAAACACAGAGTGGTTTTGGTTGAAAAGGACCCTAAAGATTGTCTAGTTCTAAGGGTTCCAAGAAAGGTGTGCAAGTCTAGGGACACCTTCCACTAGACCAGGCTGCTCAGAGCCCCATCCAGCCTAGCCTTGAACACTTCCAGGGATGGGGCATCCACAGCTCCTCTGGGCAATCTGTTCCAGTGCCTCACCACCCTCACAGTCAAGAATTTCTTCCCAATACCTAATCTAAACCCACTGTCTTTCAGTGTAAAGCCATTCCCCCTTGTCCTATTCCTACNCAGTTTAAAGCCATTCCCCCTTATTCCTACCTGCCCCTGTAGAAAGTCCCTCTCCAGCTTTCTCTAGGTTCTGGAAGGTGTTCTAGGGTCTCTTTGGGTAGATTTTGGCAGGTTTTACAGCAACTAAGAGCTGTGGGGCAGCTGGATGCTGACAGCCTTCACGTAGAATAGACATTTTTCTTCTTTTTGTTTTCATTTTGTTTGCTTTGTTTTAACCAGGCCTGCTCATGAGCTGGTTTGATCTGGCAATCAGCTCTAGTAAAGCACTAGGATTATAACAGACTGAGTGGTTTCTGCCCCAGCACTCATGGCTTTTCACACACCTCACAGTTTCCTTTTCACTGAGTTTACTAATGGGGACTGCCAGTTCTCTACTAGAGAAGTGGGGGGTTTTCACCCCATAGTCCTCTGCATGACTGGGTTTAGCCATGTTTTGCACGAACACGGTGTAATTTATACCAGATATGAAAATTCATAAAGTTCCTCTATCACCAGCAAAAAATAGTAGGCCACTGCTCCAAATTTCTTACACAGTAGGAAAAAAAATTAGTTGTGAAAGAACTGGAGGGCAATAGGTTATGGCAATGACAAAATACAAGCATTTAGCCACACGCCTGGTATTATTAAACAAAATCCGTTATGGAGTTTGCATGTGCTACCTATGAATAATGATAACTGGAAGTATGCTGGAAAAGAAAGCACATGAAAAATCACAACTTCCAAGAAAGAACTGTGCCATCACCAAACGTGTTTATCCAGCCAGCCAGCATCCGGGTCCAGGAAATTCTGTCAATCCAAAGTGCACATCCCCTCCAAGCCTCCCATCCATTACTTCTCTCCAGAAACTTTGCTTTGTGCCTGATTGAGGCTTAGAAAGGGAGCTTTTTGAAAGAATATATCCAAACTTCTTCCACATGAGAGACAAAACAGGAAAAATGCAGCCTAAATGATAAAAACCTCTTCTGAGAAGAGAGGGACAGGTTGCATCTTCCTCTGGCTCACTGCTGAGCACTGACTAGAGAATTAGAAGCAAGAGGAGGCTGTAAGCCACCTACTCACTGGTAATTCTGTCCGTTTGTGCAGTCCTCAGGGGTGGGATTTAGCAGCCCCAAGGGAGCTATGAACAGAGCTTGTCTGTGACATCCCTCAGCAAGTCATTACATGGGCACAGACCAGCAGTCAGGACAGTGCCAGCCCACCCCTGTGGAGGAGACCAGACAGCCTAAATAAAGAACTTACAATGAAGCTTTCTCCTTCTCCCACTCCTGACAGCATTGAAAGGACCAGAACAGAACATGATGCAGAGGAGCAAGCAATTTCATCCTAAAATCAGATTATTTGATATTCCAAGTAGAAACACAAAAAAGGACCCTCCCTAACAAAACTGGTTACCCAAGCCGGTCTTCTTTTAAAGAATTTTCTAAGCTCGTTTCTGTGCTTTGTCTCATTGCCCTCTTTGCCTGCCAAAGGCAAAAATCTAACTTCCCAGTTTGGCCACTGTTGTGCATGTGATGTCATTTTTCAAGTGCTCTGCAGTGTGCTACAGTATTTGGACTATTCAGGCTGGGTTCAGTGTTGGCCAGCACCACCACAACATGCAGAGAACATTGTCTCAAAGCGTCAGGCATCCCGTCAGCACCACAGCAAAAAGGCCAAACATCCCATCCTGGCACTACCTGCTGAGCGCCCCAGCTGCAGCTGGCAGGACATCAAGTCCCAGAACAAGGAGATGACCTATGACTTCGTCCATGCACCCCCACCAGAGCATGGGCAGCTCAGCCTCCCTGGGTGGCCCACAAGCAAAGCCCCATGGCTACAGCTGCTTCTGATTTGGAGGACCCTGGGCAAGGGCTCTGCCTCTGTCCAGGGCACAGCAGCACTACAGGAACCCGATCCAAAGCTGGGCCAAGCAACACCAAAGAGCTGCCCCCTCAGAGGGAAAACAGTTAACAAAGGGTCTCTGACATCCTTTGTGTAATCAAATTTACCACCAGAATAAGCTTATAAGGCCTTCAGTGAAGCTAAATGATGAGAAAAATAACTCACCACCCTTTTCCTGAGAGACAGAAAGCAAGCACTGACCTGCTTTGTACGTACCAGCCTAACAAAGAAGGTAGCACACGTGGAGTACCACAATGGGCATCCAGCAAAGTCACTCCTTACTTCTCCAAGGTGGTGGCACATCTCAGAAGTCTCCAACCATGCAGCACACAGCTAAATCAGGGATTAATAGTACTGCGATAAGCAGCTGCAGTATCAGGGCTAAGACAGAGGGCAGGATTTGAATGAGAACCATAGAATCATTCAGGTTGGAAAAGACCTCTAAGATCATCAAGTCCAACCATTAACCCAACACTACCAAGCCACCACTAAACCATGCCCCCAAGTGCCACACCTACATGTCTTTTAAATACCTCCAGGGATAGTGGCTCAACTTTCCATGAAAAATTTTTCCCAGTATCCAGTCTAAACCTCCCCTGGCACAGCTGCAGACTGTTTGCTCTTGTCCTATTGCTCATTAGTTGGCAGAAGAGACCAACCCCCACCCGGCTACAAGCTCCTTTCAGGCAGTTGCAGAGAGCAATAGAGTCCCCCCAAGCTTCCTTTTCTCCAGGCTAGACACCCTCAGCTGTTCCTCACAGAACTTGANTGCAGAGAGCAATAGAGTCCCCCCAAGCTTCCTTTTCTCCAGGCTAGACACCCTCATCTCCCTCAGCTGCTCCTCACAGAACTTGTACTTCAGCCCCTTCCCCATCTCCATTGCCCTTCTCTGGACTCTCTCCAGCCCCTCAAGGTCTTTCCTGCAGTGAGGGGCCTGAAACTGAGCACAGCACTCAAGGTGCAGCCTCACCAGAGCCTACTGACTCCTTGAAAAGACAATATTTAGCCTCCACCGATTTAGTGTTATGTCTTAACTACTACAGTGCACTAATAATAAGAGAAGATAGCACAGCTAAATACTTTGAAAAACATTTAGGTCTTTCACTCAGACGCCTTTTTGAAATACTGCCAGTTTACCCACAGTATTTGTCTGTCATTTTAAAAGGCAACGTTTCCTAAAGCCATTTGAAACACAGGCTGGCAGCAGCCTTGTTACTTTCTTCTCATACAAATTCATCCTCTGTGCAAAACTCAAAGTTTTTCACGTGCAGGCAAAACTGCAGGTACCAGCTAACACACCACTCATCAGCACTGCTAAGCTCATCAACACAACTCTCACCTGAACATTTTGGGGAGAAGTTTATTTTATTTTAGTATTGAATTAACACATCCCAGCACAAAGATCACCAGGCACTTGGCTCCTCAGCTGTTGAGCCAAGGACTTTTTCTCTCATAGCTGACCTGGCACTTTGGGAAGGGAGGAGGCGCAGGCAGGAGGCCTGACCTGGATGCTGTAAGCAGTGAGAGGGAAGGCTGCAAGGCTCTGTGCACAGTGACAAGTCAAAGTCAAGCCACAAGACATGCACATCACTTGGCATGCCAGGTGCCTGGACAGAAAATAACTGTGGGTCCATCTGGGATTCAGGAGACAGCTGCCACAGATCTGCCGTGTGACATCAGGGCCCTTGGCTCATCCCATCATCTCGGAAGCACGGGGATGTAACGTTTGCTCATCTTTGCCTGAAGAGCATCGGGCAGGGATCATCTCTGAGCACATCTGTGACGAGCAGCAAGCCAAACAGCCAACAGGGGCTTGATGTGCACCCCTCAGAGCAGCTGTATCCCAAATCAACATGTCAGAATAAGGAGCCCTTTGGTATTAACCAAACCCCAGTCATTTTTGTGTGGTTATTGCTTTGAAAGCCACACAGGGAGCAAATTAAACAAGCTAATCCAGCCGGCATCAAGCACTGCCAACACACATCAAGGAAGATGACAGCAGGCTTTGCCCTTGGCTTTGCTTCTGCAAGACAGGACACGAGCTTTTTGTTTGTCCTCCTGCGATAACAGGTATCAAATGTCAGGCAGGTGTCAAGCCTAGAGGGTAAAAAAGAAATCCATCCCTCCAAGGTCAGGTAATCCATTGCTCTTTGTGCCTGCAGGGAGAAGGCAGCCTTGTTCTCCCTGTGTTTATTCAGCCACAGGCTGAAGTAACAGCGACTGTGGTATTGCATGGCTGGAACAGGGAGCTATTTTATGTTCGCAGCCACGTTGTTGGGATAATCAACTGACACGTAACTCACTTCTCTGCATTGTGATTCATGCTCTGTGCTAATTAAACAGCACATGACAAATGCATCCTTATTAGCAGCAGCTGGAGAGCCAGTAAATCTTGCAGCACTTGAACAGAGGAGCCATGCAGCGTGGCAGCATCCTCCAGGTGTTGAGACAGGGCTGGTGAAGGATGCTGGATCCAGGCAAGGCATAAACACCTCTTGCCAAGTGCCCTTAAAGTTGTCTCAGCCCTCAGCAGTGAAAGATAACCATGTGCTACGTGCACAGACAGCCACAGATAACACCAAATCCTTACCTAGCTGCTTCCCAGGTGCCAGACCTTTGGACAAAGGGAGCCTGGCTGAGGCCCTTTCCCAGCCTTGAGTCATGGAGACTCTCTTTGAATGCTGGGTATTTTGCTTCCTTTACTACCAGGATCCTGCTCCAGACCTAACACCCCCAGCTACCAACACAACCTTTATTTCTAGCCTCAGCCTAACACCCTCCCATCCTCAGTTTTCCACTCTGGCTCTAGGGCATCGTGGTGGAATGAAGCAGCCTGTGCCAGTGTACATCATGGGAGGATAAAAGCAGATTCTCAGCATCCTAGAAAAAGGCAAAAGAAGCCAGAGTGATACCAAATACACTATCTTAGTTTAAAGGGCAGCCAAGAGTTAAAACTTCTGTACATATGCTGTAAAGATATTCTTTCCAGGGGGCAATTGCTCAACAGACTTTTAGAATCCTGTATAGTTACTGCTTTTCTCTACACATCTTTTTGTCTGTCTAAAAAAAATACTATTGTCAGACTACATCATTCCTTTCTCTTTACTGTGATTTGTGATGATTTGGTGGAAGGATTCTTTAAGAATAAGTAGCAGCTGATGCACTTTTACAGCAAAAGCCTGCATTTTTCATCATTGTTGTCATGGGTTTATTTATACAGACGAATTCATGTAGAAAACCTCCCCCCAGCACTGGGCAATCCAGGGCACAGCCACGCTGAAAGTCACAGCCCATAACTCCAAAGTAAGGCTGTACACACACACAAAAAAAA
>VYZQ01063947.1:485-23670 GCA_013400655.1 Mystacornis crossleyi | reverse complement strand
TAAAACTAGAAACGCTTCAGATGCCATGGTTTAACCCTGGCCAGCAACTCAGCCCCTCACAGCCACTCGCTCACTCTCCACTGGCAGCACAGGGGAGAGAACTGAAAGAGAAAAAATGAGACACTTCATAGGCTGAGATAAAGACAGTTTAATAGGTGAAGCAAAAGCTGTGAACAAGCAAAGCAGAACAAGGAGTTCATGCACAACTCATTCCAACACATCCCAAGGGCAGGCAGGTGTTCCGCCTTCTCCAGGAAAGCAGGGCTCCATCACACGTAACAGTGACTGGGAAAGACAAACACCACCACTGCAAACATTCCCCATTTCCTCCTGCTTCCCTCAGTTTTTATGCTGTGCATGATGCCACATGGTGTGGGATATGCCTTAGGTCAGCTGGGTCAGCTGTCCCGACTGCGTCCCCTGTCAACTTCTTGTGCATCCCCAGCCTCCTCTCTGGTGGGCTGGCATGGACGAGAAAAAAAATCTTGTCTTAGTATAAACACGATTTAGCAACAACTAAACCATTAGTTTCTTATCATCATTATTCTCATACTAAATCCAAAGCAGAGCACTGTACCACCTACTATGAAGAAAATTATCTCTATTGCAGCAGAAGCCAGGACAAGAACCTAAAATGGCCCAAGCCTGAAATGAAAAAGGATACCTACTAAGGACACTATTTATTAGATAATAATGAATTGAAATAGAGACATAGCTACAGATTTGGGGAGGCCAAGCACTTCTGAATGAGTGCTTTGGTGAGCTGTCTATAGAGTCAGACTTTATTACATCCTCTATCTCTGGCCCAGAAAACCTTAAATTCATTATTGAACAGTGACTTACCTTCAGAAGGAGGGCTGTAGGTCACAGTGCCCATGCATTGTGCCAGTGTAAGAATTCAGCTTTAACTCTTCCATCCTTTCTTCCTTAACATGAGAAAATAACTGGATTAAATCTCCCTTTTCCTGCTCAGATGCTGTCAAATCTTCTACCTCTTCACCGCTGTTTTCAAATTAGAACACCGCTAAAACCAAGTCCATGCAGTTATGTATTCCACCTGTAATTTGTAATGGTATATGTATTTTTGCTTTATGAAAATATTACAAAGAGTATATATAGCTAGATATCTTAAAAATATATTATCAGGAAATTTGTCATTTTCAGGGATTTTTGGTTGAAGCAAGAGCCCAGTCTAGAAAATGAGGCTTCCCAACTCCAAATCCTATGCAATTTTTGCCTTGCCAGGACATCTGGTCCATTAAACAATTAGGCCAAATTTGCACAGTGTTTTTTAAGAGAGACAGGACTAGAATCCTTTTACCGAGGTCCAAGACCTGATATCCCAAGACTTAATTGTTAAAAATGCAAAAAAGTAAGTTCATTTTAAATGGAGTCTGTCTTGGAGTAAAGAAGTTCTTTTTTCTGGTTTCCTAACTAAAAGTTGACTGAAAACATTGCAGAATACAGCCACGTAGTATCTTTGAACACAGGCTTTATGTTAGAGCATAGAGGCTGCAACATTTTTCACTGTTCTCTGTTAAATCATGCATTCAGTTGTTTCCATTTATACAGCATCAAAGCAGTTGAAATCCAATTGAAAAGTTTCTTTAGACAACCATTGTGCAGGAACATGATGTCAATATTAATAAAGGCTGAATTTCCCCTTGGCTCACTTCTTACAGATAAGCTTTTCAATAATACACTGCTTGCACCAAAGGTCTGATGGGACTGGGAATAGTAAAAAACACTAATAAAAGAATGTTGAATGTTTTTATATTAAATTTCCCCACAGGCAAACTGAAAAGCCTACTTAGAGTATGCCAATCAACATGGCACTTATTAAATGTAACAAGAGTCCTGTTACAACAGATCTTTAAAGCCCCTAAATATGAATTAGAAAGTAAAGACAAAAGACAATTACAGATGTATTTCTAAATTGAAGCCCTGGACACCTCACCTGATACTCACGAACATGACACTATGTTTGATCTTCAAAAAGACTCCATTTTTATCAGCCTACAGCTATAATTTTATTACTGCTATTTACTGTGGTTAAGTATGTTATCCTTTCCATTTCCAGTCTTTTAAAGTGCATTTTTATGTTTGAGAAAAATACTGTAATTATTTAGAAATACATGAAGTCAGTAAATAGGGTACAATATCCCCAGTAGCTTGGGCTGGGTAACGTAAGGAAAATGGAAGTATCTGAGTAAAAGTAGTGACTAAAGTTAGGCCAATTAGGACAAAGGCTCATGTCTTCTAATCAGAACATGGACGACTGAGCGCCTGAAAAACATTTCATTGTGAGGATTACATCTGTTACACAAAGGCTCATCTCTTACACCTGAATTTAAGCAATTTTTCCCCCTGTCAAGGTAGTGACAAATATATTAAATCTGTCTGTCTTCTGAGATTGCAAACCCCAATCTGAGATTTTGCCTTGGGCACAGCAATAAAAAATAAACTCAATTGTTAAGCATAAGGTTTATTTTCTGCAGATGGAAAGAGAAAGGAAAAAGAATGCAGGACCTTTTGCAGGACTGTAGTTTGTCTGTAAACAACCAGATTAAACTAATCTAAATTGCTGTGATAAATTCCAACCTCTAAGAAACCAGGACAATTCCTAAAACAGTATTGGCATTTGTGTTAATTGGTATGTATTAATTTGGAAAAAGAGGAGCATCTTATTATACAAAAAGAAAATAACAATAAAGCTTTTGTGAAATCCATACTAATACTGAGTATTTTGTTTGAAGCTGTAGGCAAAAGGACAAGGCAATGGTTATCAAACTCCGTTCTGTGGACTCAGTAGTTTTCTAAGTTTGTCACATGAAAACTTAAATGTCATTTGAAAATGCTGACAAGTCACTAAATATGTTCCCATCACATTTGATGAGACTGCACTGGGGATCTTTCAGGTGATTTTCTATTTATATTGGATCATATGTTACATTTTTCACAAAGAAGCTATACTTTTATTAACAGGAAAAGAGGCAGTGACCGTCTAAAAATATTACCCAGGCTATGGAATACTTTGAAATCTTAGTTTAGGACAGTTTTCTATTTCCCATGGTCCACAACTCTGAAGTATATAAAATACATCATGCATGTATTGATAAGTTCTGAAATGGACAGATTAAGTGTCATAGTTTCCAAGATGAATTAACACTTGATAAATATTTGAGATAGTGTTTGAATATCATTCAATTTTATTTATTCAAAGTTTACCTAAGCCAAATTTGAAAAGATATTCTATCAGGTATTTGTTGGGGTTTTGCTGTAGGCTTGCAGAAACAGATTTAACTGCATGATCTTTGTAATACTGCTGGAGATATAAATGTTACCAATAGCTATATTGCAAGAAAAATGTATTTCACATATCCCAATTGGACAATATCACCAGATATCAGCCATTTTTGGATGTGATAGCTAAAAAATTTATTCAAGAAGCAACTGGATCAGCAAGAGGTCTTTCTATTTTACATGCAAAATTAAAACTAGTTAGTATGTGACAGAATAGCTGGTCTAGAATATGTGTGAAGTAATCATAAATTCATTCTGTCTATTAAGTTGAAAGAGAAATAAAAACAGACTGGTAAAAACAAGTTACAGATTTCAACAGGAGATATTTCCCACATAAAGTTCAGCAAAATGTTAGTAAGACCAAGAGGTCTGAAGACTTAATGGATGAAAACAGAGAAAAGACTTCATATCACTTTGGGAAGGCTCATGAATTTGGAGAAAGATGAGCTTGACCTACTGACATGACTACATATTTTAATAGAGATACAAAGAAAATGCAGAGAGCAAAAAGCAAAGTACAGAAGAATTGCAAAATATTCCTAGCAGGTCAAGAATTAAAAATCAAGAAATAAAAAAATCAGACTAAGACACTGCAAAAGTTACTAAAACAAGCAACGAAATAAGTCTTCAAATCCAGAAATGAGAATACTGAAAGGAAGCTGTATCCCATACACAATTACTGCTTCTGTGCCCTTAATTAAAAGAATACCTTGGGTTTTAGTAAGAATGTGGCAGCTCTACTATAGTGGCAGAAACCAGATGAATAACAAGAATGACATTATAAACTCAAAACCATTAGAACCAAGATGGAAACAGAACATAAGTCTTAATGCTCTCAAACTGCATGCCTGTTAGGTCTGTTTTCTCTCTGTCTCTGAATGCGAAAAGAGCCAACATCCAGAATTACAAGTCCAGCAGCAGCTCTCTGTCAATTCAACAGTGAATAATAGTACAGCTGGAGAAAAACAAATATAATGCATCAAGGGAAGGTGAGGGAAAGAAATCTATCAAGAAAACCTTTAAGTCTGCTCATAGTTACTTTACTTTTGTGGCGTAAACTCAGACCAGGGCAGATATTAAGTAAACTGACCTAAAGGATTTTTAATTTAAGTCATTCTAATTTACTTGATATGATCTAGGAATTAGTACATCTCATCTGAGTAAGAATAATTTATTGAGTTTTCTAAATTGTCTATGACTGTGTAAACCCCTGGATCAATAAATTTTAAGGTCATAAGAAACCACTATGGAAATCTAAACTGACCAATGCCCACTGAACTAGTGGCTTCTCTTTGGCCAGCGACGTAGATTTTTAAACACATTCCCTTTACTGGAAAACTCTTGCTGATAAAGTATGTATGTCATCCTGTACCACATATAATTGTTACATTATATGTACGTAACCCTAGCTTTCTACCAATCAAATTGTTCCTTTTGTTCATGGAGATCTGTTCACATTAGGAAGCTGCAAATGATAGAGCAGTACAATCTTGTGAATCACAGAATCACAGAATGTTTCATTTAAGAACTAGGTGAAAGCAATACTTGTAACTATCTACAGATAGCATGGAAATAATTTGGCAACAGAACTGAAATCAGTTTTTACCCACGTGCAAATGCAGCATGAAGCAGTTACTGTCTTGTCCTTCCCTGAGTATTTCAAAACCTTTACTCTTTCAAATCTGAATTCTGTGAAGCCAAAAGTTGTGAAACTTTTCAGAAAGGCAAGCTAATGCTTAGACTGAATAAACACTTTAAAGATGTTTTCTTTTTTGCTTTGTCCAAGCAGGGGAAAAAAAAGGTTGAAAGTTAAGATCAGTTTCCTGTGGGGAAGCTGATGAAATGTTTCATTATCTGTGCAGGGAGGCAGTCAGCTTCAAGGAAATGTCACTAACTTAGCATGAGACTCTTAAACTAAGTATCATCTCACCCAACAAAACCACAGGAATGCATTATAAGAGAGATCTGTAACATAAAATTAAAAAATCTGAAGCAAATTTCTAAGGAGGGTATTTTCTTCTCCCTCCCTGACTTATAATTAGAGCCCTGCATGGAACAGATAGGTCAGCTCGGTAAATGAGAAAACCTTATTACTTTGTGGCATCCAATAGAGAGAAAAAGATTGAATATTTTAATCTAAAAAAAAAAAAAGTGGACATATATATTAGACATTTTCAACAAGTAGAAGATGACTTAGTCTTTTCTGCCACTATTTATGCTCTCCCTTCACGTTTTGGTAGTGGCATCTGAGCAGAGTCAAGGCTGTTAAACAATCAATTGAACATTTGTTTCTCACTTCACACTGATATCCCAGGAGGAAGGATGTTGTCCAACAAACACCAGTCTTATATGTAAATAAGACATAGGGTATGTATTCCCTTTCCCTCTGCTCTTTCCCCACTGGGAGCCTGGAAGGGGAAAGAAAGGGCAATTTCTCAGTAAAGACTCCTTTTCTGTTTCCTTGTCTACCTCTCAGTCAACCATACTGGGCTTCCAATTACAGAATTACAACAGTCCCTTCTTTCTGTTCAGTAATTTGGAAATTCTTCATAGACTCTATTATATCTTAAGCTAAATTCTAATTTATTCTAGGTAGATATAACTCTTAACTCTATTCATCACCTTTTGCTGTGACTCATATTTAAGAAAAACAAATTGAAACTGTCCACCAAGCTGTTGGTCAAGAGGAAATCTGACCATATTCCCCAAGTTTAACTGCTAATAAAAATAAATTTTAAAAAGCAAACTTGTCCCAGAAGACTTCTAAAGGGAGTTCACAATGAGTCAGTGACAAAATGGCTTTCACTTCTATGACACTAAGCAGGTATGAGTAAGCCAGTCCCTCCGCAGTAGCTTTATCAAGGCTGCTTGTCGATTGATAGCAGGAAGCTGCACAGTTTTCTGCTTCTTTGTGTATACACAGGATGCCAAACATATCTCATTAAGAACATGTGCACTCTTTTCTCAAGACAGTTTTGAAGGGTGCAGTGCAGCCAGGCCAAAAGCAATGCCATGTGTGTTCTGCTGCCCTTGCAGGCCCCCTGATACACTGGGCCAGGCAGAGCTGCTCTGCAGATAACCACAGAGGCAGCTAATTTCCAGGGAAGAGGCAATCTACTACACCACTAACACTTCTTTCCTCCACTAAATCCACAACAGGGAGTAAGAGTTGTGGATTTGAGGGGTTTTGGTGGGTTTCTTTGTTTTTCAGTGTAGTTTGTCCCCCACCCAAAAAAAAGTGAGGAACAAAAGAACAAACCCTCATGCTTTAGAAAAATGAAATTTGAAATTACTATTGCTTTTTCTGATTACACTGGCACTTAAAATCCTGAGGATTTTGGAAATGTGATGCAAAAATGAAGCTCTGTGCAAAATCAGGAGGTACATCACTGTCATTACCATTACCAGTTCAGGCAGTGTATTAAAAAGCATTCTAAGCGTGTGCTCCAAAAAGCAAACTGATTTGACTCTTTTATCTGCAAACCCTTTGATTTGCTTTATGATGAAAATTTAAGCGAAATTTCAGTTTGCAAAAATAGTTCAGAACAAGAAGTTGGCACCATCACCTCTCTATATATCTTGGATGGTGAATAGATCCTAAAAGGAAAAAAAAAAGGTTCCATGCACACAAGGGCAGTGGAGGAGGAGTGGAATAATTAGCTGGTTGCTATAGTAATACAGATAGAACTAGGACATCCCACTCACATGAAAAGTTTATCTTAGATTTTGGTTAAGTATTCCTAATATAGCCATTTTTCTTGTCTTTGAAAATCCTAAGTTCTCAGTTTTGCTCTGATTACAGTGAAAATGCATTTAGATTTTCCACAGAGTTCTGTTATCAACAGACAGAAATCTTCAGAATTGCTAGGATAAACCTGACTGGGCATCTCTACATCAAAAAAGAGGGGAATTGACAGAGAAGAATAGAAAATTCAAGACATAGCTGTCTCACTGCTCTTTCCATTCACAAAGCACTCCAGAAGTTTGACTGAAATAATAATAGTCTGTGTAAGACTGCTGTCTGTCTTGAGTACCTTTTTCTCACAAACACCGATGACTTTGTCGACTCATATTTTATCACCTCCGAGAGCTAACTGTCAACTTCCCTGTGAAATTTGACAAAGTGACTTGGAAAAGGACACATAAAGCTGGACGGAGCACAGAGACATTAAAGACTTGCTTTAAATTATTGCCTCAGTGTTTGCAATCAGGAAAATCATATGATATGCCTACATAGATGAAAAACCAGTTCTGAGCTGTCTGAATAAGCGCTGTCTTAGATGTGACCAGATATGATCAGCGTGTGAAAGAGCTCAGAGACTGTCCTGTGCTTCTGTTCTTATCAGTGAAAGGGGGACAGTACTCAACAGCTTCGCTGAGACACTTGAAGATAATTAGGGTTAATTATTGACCCTACCCTTTGCTCACCATTCTCCAATCATTCTGGCTATTCTTAATACTTTCCAGATTCTCCCGGTGGCAACAGAGCAGCTAGCTTTGCTCCTGAAATGTACGCATGATACCTAAACATCCCACAGAAACTTAAGCTGGAAACCAGAGTCCTGAAATTTCATGCAGACTGCCAACAGGATTATTCTGCTGCTGCAGCTTTTTTCTGGACTGATTTCCAGATAAGGCATACACTGGTTTGTGCTGCTGGAGTAACAAAAATGATCACCAGGTAAACAGGAACTTCTTTTGAAAATTTGGTTTCTAAGTAAAGCTTAGTTCGTCGTTTTATAAATTGGCAATAATGAAGTTCATGTGAGTCCTTGGGATGGAAGTTTCTCTAAGAATATTATTAATAACAATTGCACTTTTATAGATAGCATGACACGTCACCAGTCAAAAATGGATTAGCTGTTGAAGCAAACTCAATACTGTTCAAATATACATAGATCAGACTCCTTTTCCTTCTATGTTTCTCGGTTTTGTTTTTCTCATTGCATGATTGCTGTTTTTCTAGCTTTTGCTCAGATGAAACGGAGCGTACTAGACACTTCAGAAAATAAACTAACACATACATTTATTCTACCATGGCACTATTCCCTAGCCATTGCTTAGAACTGTGATTCATCTTTGGAAAGTAAACACCAAATGAAATTACTAGGGTTTTTTCTGGTACTGAGTGACATACATAATCATTCATCTAAATATGGACCAGATGGGACATATCCTGGAGCAACAAGAAACAAGCAAAAAAAATTGATAGATTTGTTGATTTTTTAATTTTTTTTTTTTTTTTTTTACTGTTCATGACTGTATCGTGGCAATTTGAACACTGAGGTCAATGTCAACATATTCCTCTGCTCACTGGGGACTTGTGTCACTGTTAGAAAATTGAACTGTGACACTTGATTTATTTAAATAAGATTAAAATATATTAATGTAAATATGAATTATCCACTCATAAATAATCTGAAGATTGTCTCCTGTAAAAGCTGAAGGAGACAAATATGGTCATAAAATGCATATTATAGTCTCCTGCACAGAAGTACTGTCTTCCTTATTAGTATCAGAATGGACACAAAGCTGAAACATTTATAAAAGCTGCTCTGCAAATGCTTCTCATTGTCAGGACATATACTTCCTTAATGAACTTTAAATTTCTCTGGTTAAAATGAGTTCCCAAAAGAATTTTTTTTTTTAATTATCAATGATTAAGAGTAAAGAAACAAATTCAGATTTATATAATTATTTTATCTGTATGCATATGAAATTAAGGAAAAATTAAAAGAGCTATTTAAATGTAAGAGCTCTGTTCTCAGTGAGACACATTGACATTGGGAGAGGTGAAAAGAAGAGCACTGGAGTCATTTTTGCTCAAACTATACTGACAAGTAGGCTAGGTACTCCCAGAGCAGGAAAGCACTGAAGGCAGTGATGTAGAAATGCTTCCTCTCTACCGAAGTGTTCCCACAACTAAGGTAATTCATAGAGGTCAATTATATTAGCATTCGGCTCCTTCCAATAAATAGACCAGCATTAATAGACTGGTGTGAAGCTTAGGATGTATCCTTCTTGCACAGCTGTAAATTTTCCCCAATCAGCTGCCCTGAGCTCTGGGTGGAGCCTCCAGGCTAAGCAGTGGATAAACGCAGATTTCAGTATCAGAATATGGATTGTGAAATCCTGCATTCTAACTAAAGCCTACTCTAGCCACCTATGGCCTTCTATGGCCCTGCATACATTAGACAATTAGAACAATTAATTAGATAACTTACATTTTCTAACTGCCTTAAAACAATTCAGGTTTTCAGAACCACCAAGTACGTACTGCTTTCTATGAGGTGTTTGTCAGGTTTCCAGTCCAACCATTTCACAACTTTCTGGAGGGGAAAAAAAAAGGCAAATGGAATTATTCATTTTAATGTCTAAAAGTATGTTTTTCACCCTCTATTGATTATTTCATATGAATAGTCGTGCTTTCTAATTAAAACAAGAGACAACTCTTATAGTGTTCTCATATGTACCAATACATCTGATGATGATTTGAAATTAAAGAAGCATTCATAACATTAACCTTTTCCTATCATCTTTCTGTTACTATAGACAAAGAAATATCTTTTAACAAAATTGTTTAGTACAGAAAGGGCATAATTGCACATCTTCCTTGGCTAATAAATGACTAATCGGTCATTCATTCATTCACTTCATATTAATTGTTAAAAGATGAATTATGATGAACTAACCTATTATTAATATCCACATTATATGTGTATCCATGGAAATTCCATTGCAATATGGTGATTAACTAATGCACCATTATTTTAGAGTTAATTATTATAGCATTAGAAGTAACTATGAAGAAAGGATTCAGGGAATTTTTCCCATTATTTTTCCTTTAAAAATAATTTTATATTTTACCATATTAAAAAAAATTAATCCAGGGAGAGAAATGCAGGAATCTGAAACTATTTCATTTTATTTCCCTAGTTTCTTTCATTTTCAGATTATATTGATAATTTTTTTAAATGGCAAATATCACAGTCCAATCACTCGACTAAGCAGTAACAGCTGTCTACCAGGAAAATTAATAGTTCTGGACTTCTCCAAGGTTTTAATGAAGAACATAAGTAAAATCAAAATTATATTATTATATTAAGTATATTTAAATCATATTAAGATTTTTTAATTGTATTTTAAAAAGTAAAATACCAACAATTTCTGAGATCCATATATATAGTAAATAAATATGTGTGGTGAGCAGTCATCTTCATTACTTGTTTGCCCTAGTCTTAGTTACGAAACTCAGTTTTCAGTATTCATGGTGTGTTTTTTTCCCTTTTGCTCTGAATTTCAAAGATCTATGCTTGTTCAGTATTCAGTTTGTACCTGTGAGTGTACATACATGCACAAACACACATACACACAGCTTCTTCAGGTATGGGAAATATCACTTTTTAATTTGCAACTTTGACAATAATTCCAGTTAGAATTATTACTATTATTATTGCTATTGTTACTGATGTTGTGGACAACTATGCTAGGTTGTAAATGATTGGATTATTTGAATAAATTTTCTCTTGTCAGAATTCAACTATTAAAAAAAATAATTGTGTAGTCAGTGATAAGAAGAATCTCTTAAATCATTAAGCTTATTTAAATCACAAGGTATTAGACAGCAGTTTTATTTTTTAATATATGAAGGTAATAATGCCTGTATTTTGTCATCACACTGCTGCAGGAGCAACACCCTAGTCCCTGAAAGTTTTTTGCCTTAATTTAATGCTACCTCTTTAAATAAATCCAGTTGATCTGTGATCTGAGACAGTCCTCCCTTTTAAAATTTCATTTGATTGTTTTTAGAAGAGTTTGAAGAGAAGGCTTTTGTAAAAAGATAAAAGATAAGCAGTAGTTCAAACTGCTTGTTAATCAGAGTGTTTCTACCTTATTCCAGAATATTACTAGATCACAATCTGAGATCAATGGGATTTATACTTTGTTTAGGTACTTTCCTAAATCCTTCATTCATCTTCACAGAAAAATGAAAAAAAAAAAAGATCTTAACTTTGAAATCAAAATAAACTCTCATATCAATACTTCAATGAAATTTCCTCAGTTTTATTACATGTCTTTGAAATCAGCTGTGTTTAAGACTGTAGGATCTCTTGAACCCCTTCCCTTGATATCTGGAAGCTCAGGGGTTTTGGATTGTGACTGTTGGGAAGAAGAAAACATACATCCTTGGAACAGCCAATATTGATGCTTAAAGTGTTCACAAAGATGTTACAAATGTAAATAAATTATGAAAGATCATGATGGAAACATTCCCATACTCAAATATCAAACATGGCTCAGAAAAACTGCTAAGCAACATATCTATATCAAACATTACATTAACCAACTTTTGGAGAGAAAAAGAATTCACTCCCCATCTGACAGTTGTGATGATACTGATCAGTAACCAAGACTGCAGACTGCTGGCTGATGCTGAAGTTAAATGCGTATGACAGAAATAGCAGCAGTGATGGATGGCTTTGGATCTGCTGAACTGACAAAATGCTACACTGTTTAGGATGCTTGGTTGTCAGTAAAACAGGCAACATAGGGACATGATATTTGCAGTCTTTACATGACATAATATAAAATGATGGTCAGCACTGAACCTTGACTACTTGACATTAACAGTGTTAATTTATATGTAGAAATCTGCCTACCACAGCTGTGATTCAGGTCATTTGTTGAAATATCAACATGGAGTACAAACTAACATATAGAAGTTGAAGCGGATGCAGCTACAAAGACACATGAAATTCAAACTTTTGCACTGATGACTATGAACAGTGGGGCTTATTTGTGTCACCCTCCTCTAGATCTCCTTTTAAAAGGAGGTGTTTATTAGGAAACTATCCCACAAAAATATTCTGGGGGCACTCAAATCTGTGTTGTCATTCCTTTTCAATACCTTCATAAAACTTACAGGAAATAAAAAGGAAAAAAAATCCAACAAATAGACAAGCCAATGGCTTACAGAATACCATGACGTGTAGTTACTTTTCTCCAAGTCAGGATTTCTATCCATCCATTCTTAGTGTTTTCGTTGAATCAGCATCCACAGTTTCCACCAACTTATTTTTCCCATTCTCGTCTCCTTGTATTTTAGGCTCTTCTATTTCAGCTAAAGCAATCTCCTTCAAAAAAAAAAAAAAAAATCCATCAATTCGGTTTAGGAATTAACACAGTTCTTGCCTCCATTTGTGGATTAATCCACTTCATTATTTTGTCCATCTATTACTAAGACTGAAAGTCCTTAGGAGAAGATCCATTTGCTATTTTGTACAGTGTCCAGAACATATAGTTCCCATTTTTACCTCATCTTCTGGTAACATCATAGTAAATAATGTCAAAATGGATATGTTAAGCTACCAGGGTAGATTCAAGGCCAAAACTACTCTGAGCTTACCCAGATGTATTTTCTTACAGAATATTCAGGTTTGCATTGGCCTTAGGATACTTGTCCTTACCTGACACAAAGAGAGGCACCTGTGCAACTTTCAGGAAATCCCTCTTGTGGAGCAGTGGCTGAGAGGGTAAACTGGCATCCTTGACTTTATTTGTTGTTCTAATATCCTACTTCTGTTCTGCAGAATGGGATTCACCTACAAGCTTTATCTGTATAAGAGGTAAATACCAAGAACTGCATCCTCTGTAATAAACAGAGACAGACGTCCAGAAGATGATTCAATCACTCTCACTTAGGCATCTACTTTAGGAAACAACAAATTGCTTCTGGAGACACCTGGCTCATTCTTTAAATCAGAAAGCTATTTTACTGAAAATAACGGTTGATAATTTTATTCTAGTGTTATTTTCTACCCAGTGGCCAATTATTTTTTTTCCTCATTCCTGTACTGGTATTAAAAATATGCATTAAATTAGAATAATTTTATTTCACAATTTCTCTAAATATTTGTATTATGCTTAAATTTCAGTGGTTCTCTGATACAAAATCATGTTTGTGTGAGAGTAAAGTATTTGTACTTTCCAGTGAATGTTAATTTTTCTGACTTTTTTTATTGCCTGGAAAAATAATCATGTTTTTGCTAAATATCTGTAAAACTTGATCTTATACACACCTAGCAGTGTTCTAAAATTGGCTGGTTGTTGCAGCGTGCGTTGATGGTCAGGTGCCATAACCTTCCCAAAAGCGCCTCTGCAGGAAGCCGCTTCGGTAGGGCTGCTGCGCCCCAGTCGGCGAGGGCGGATGCGCCTTCCCCGATTGTCCCACGAAGGGTCCGGCTCTCCTGGAATCTCTGACCCCCTTCGCGGACAAGCTAAGGAGCCTACCGAATCGTATGCGCCACCGCCCTCAGCCACCCGAGCAGCAGGCACACACACACCCAGGCTGACAGTAGGAGACTCCGGGAAGGGTCTCCGTATGTGGTTCCAAGGGAGGGTGTACTGCGGCTACTCCATGGAGGGTTACAGGGACGAAGACCAGGAACAATGGACAACACAGGGTTTTAATAGGGGGGCGGAGGGCTAGGGCCAATGGTCGAAGGATGCAGGGGCAGTACAAAGGCAGCACCAGAGTAAGGAAACCAATAGGAACCCCGCAAGGGAGGGACTAAGGAACAAGGGCCAATAGGAAAACGGGGAAGGGAAAAAATTCCAGGGTACCGACATATAGGGGATAAAGGGGCAGGGAGGACAACACATCAATCAGGGAAACAGAACTGGGGTACACGGGCATGATGTATCCTAGGAGAAGCCTGTCATTCCAACCTGTGGGAGGATTTCTACCCTTAGGGATGGCCCCTCTACTGAGCCCTTCTTGTCCATTATCTTATGGGTGTCCACAGCTGGTGACAGATTATACTTTTAAAATAAACTTATCTGACTTTTTTTACTGATCCACTTTCTCCTTCCCAGACTTCATGGTAGCAAGCACCATCCTTCTCAGTCACCCTAATACTGATTAAAATTAGCGAGAAGCAGTTCTGACCTATTGATTGCAAAAAGAAAACAAATTAAGAGATATACTCTTCGCTAGGTGTTAGGACTGGTAGTATTGATAATACAAGTGAGGAAATTAATTTTTAAGTTTAAAACCCAGCTTATGAAAGAAAAATAAAGACAAAAGTTCAGACAGTAAAACAATAGGGCCTACAGATCATTCCATTAAGTACTAGATAGAAAAGGGAGGTGAAAGAAGAAAAAGGGAGAACAGTAATAGGAAAACTAATAGAAAAGCAGATCTAATGTGCCCACATTGATTTTTGTGATTACTGTTTATTAAAATGCAGTGGATACAGATTATCTTTCTTTCAAATGCTCTGTATTTATTATTGCTTCATTTGCCTTGAAATGATAACTGCAGGCACTTAAATAAATGGATTCCAACATCTTCTATTTTCATTCTACCCTCCTTGCCTATGATAAGTATCCCTGTAGAAATGGTATTTTGAAACTTCTTTAAGCAATGTTTCTCTTTTAATCACAAGGTTTTTCTTTGTATGTCTCCTGCATGTACTGTCTACACTTTCCCTTTTATTTTAATGGTTGGAGAATAGTATAAAAAATTGTTGTACTTTTGGAAATAAGTGTTATTGTGATTCTATTGTATAATTTATATTTTTGAGGTAGGCACTCTAAGATATGGCAGAATCACTGGCTCTGCCACAAACTTCCTGGGTGAATTTTTACTCAAATCCAGTCTAGGTTATGACCATATACTAAAATTCCCAGTCCCTCTAGCAGGGAACACCCATATCTGTGCTAGGAACATGGGGGTTTTCTTCCAAGGAGTCTTGATATTTGCAAACAATCCTTTGAAAATGTCCCTTATACTCAAAATGAAATCACAAATTATTTGTAGGGTGCTTGCTCTGTTACCCAAAATCTTGTCAGAGAATGCTCTAACTGATAAAGGAGCGTTTCAAGGCACTCACTGCTTTATTTACCAGTATCTTTAACTCTGTACACTGAATTTCTAGAACAACCATGATAGAGATGGATATACATTAAAATTCTAAGAAATTTTCCAGAATGACATTTATGTATTGTGAGAATCCAGGCTTTCCTCATTGCATTACGCAACTGCATCTTCAGAAGGTTATGTGCCTTCCTAACAGTCTGCCTGTAAACCAGAATTTTTAGTTCCACCCATGTTTGTCTTGCAGCTCTAAGAACTTCACTGCAGTCTCTGGCTATGGGCTAGAAATCCATGTATTTATGCAAGCTCTTGGTCAGTTTTTACAGCCAGTGTTGAGCTCTGTATGACAAAACACTAATTATACACCAACCAGTCAATTAAAAACTTAATTAGGTATGTTTATGAGTGGCATTATGACACAGATATTACCTATAGGATCAGGATTGTCTCTCTTGGTTAAGGAGGGTAGGCACTAATTCTTTACTCACATAAACTGTAAATTTACAGTCCAGCACCTGTGGTGTCAGAATTATTCTCTTCCATATGGAGAGCTGTTTTTTGTTTCAAGTGGTTATGGAATACTGAACACTGCTGTTGATGAACTACTTTCAATTGGCCAATTGCTGGTATAAATCCACCAAGAAAACCTTACAGTGAAATTTACCTGTTTCTAACCACAATTTCAGTATTATTATCTTCTGCCAAAAAAAGCTAAAAGATTTTTAGCAGTAACCCCTTACTTGCTGCGTTATTATGGTCTGTATTTTTGCTATGTATGAACTTTTTTATTTGTAATAAAATGTTCTTATTTATTTACTTACTTAAATTTACCTAAAACACTCCTTTGAATCATTAGAGTTCTAAATGTGTTTTTTCCTTATATATTCCCACCTTAATGACTTAAAACTTTTAAGTCAGTAATGTAGTTAGACTACTTCTCTGAAGGTTTGAAAAGCACTGAGGAATGCCTGATGGATGAACCAACTACCAAAGTTTGTTATATGAATTAAGATAAAGAGATCTCCAAAAGAAACACAAAAGCCATTTGCATTAATTTCAGCATGAACTGTCATGCTTACAAACTTTTCATGGCAGCAGCATTGAATTCTGTTGAAAAGGTAATTTCATAATTCTCAGAGATGGTACACATATTAATCAAAAAAAGCATAAAGACTGCGCAGTGCCTTCATTAGACAGGAATAGTTACATGATGCTACTGAGTAGTTTGCCCTCTTCCCTTTCAAATGAAACAGAAAGGGAAACATAAACACACAGAATCCACAATGGAAGAAGGAACACAGCTATGGTGCAGGCCTTCTGAGTGCTCTTTCTGCTTACTAGTACATGCCATGTCGTATTCTGTGAATATTGCCTAAAGCAATGTCAGTCCTATTGAATTCCAGCTCCGATGGTTCTGCCACCTTCTGCTTCCTGCATAGAACAAGCCGTATGAGCTTGGGCTTTTTTCCTACATTTTTTCAGCAGTTCAGGATATCCTTTATCAATGATGTTCAAAACTGAAGCACTCAGTTCACAGGACAGTCTGGTTAGATCAATATCGCTAAATAAACAAGACAAGGGACCAATACCTATCCCAGCAGGCAAACAGACTGAAGACTCTTGTAACTATAGTACTTAAGATGAGCGAACGTGCTGTGTCCACACCATGGAGCATTCTGGTCTGGAGTTTCTCTGTACCTGGTGTGGTGTTTCTATTGGTCTGACACTAATCCATGTGTTTTGTATGCCTTGACAGCTTAAACTGTTTTAAAGGGTGCCAGGGCTCTGCTGCAGCTCTGCGAATTTGCTCATGTTCCCAGAGTAGGAAACTGAAGAAACTCTGTTGCATTCTGTTGGATGGGTTATGAGGGCATTGCTGAAGGTGCAAAGTCCCCCGGGGATAAAGCTGAAGAACAACTGTGGCTGGAGAGAGACCTATATGAGATAGACTTACCCTGGACTGTCTTTTGAGAGATATCCCTAAGATTCCTTGATCTCTGCTAGGGAGCTTGTTGGAGCAGCCCAGAATAGAGCCGGAGAGAGAGCCAACAGCTAAACAATGAAGGCACAGAGCAGATTGACATTATTCAAGTTCCATCCTTGAGTTGTTTTATTTAGGAAGGTGGCCGTATATCTTCGACTGCAAATGTAGAGTCCGGCATGGGACCAAAGCAGTGTTTTTTGTCAAAAATTCTTCAGTGAATGTCTGCATTTGAACTCCAAAACCCAGCTGAGGAAAAGGATGAAGCTTATTCACCTATCAGCATGCACCCAGGTCTGTTTCTGTTCTGCGAATGAGGCTCGTGGTGCTGATCACAGTGCAGAGATCCTCACGGTCTTCTATCAAACCCTGCAGCAACATTACGTCATTAATGTTGGGCAGGTCCTTCCCAGGAGGTCTGACATCATGGAGAATGTTGTGGAGATGTGCAGAATGCCTGTGATTAGTCTCAGAGCAAAGGTGACCTTGCCATGTCTAAATTACAGGATGCTTGGGTGAGCAGCAGAGACTTGTAAAGTACAGTTCTCAGGGTATGTCATGGCTTTAATATGGACAGAAGGACAATTCCTTCTCACATATGACTGAGAAGAAAAACAGGGGTACTGCATAAAGTTCATAAAGTCTGGTATGTATTTGTCAGCTTCACTGACTGCATTGGGCCTACATTCCCCTATATAACTTCCAGGAAAGTGAGAGTAGAGAAGTATGCCACAGGAAAGTATTTCTTTGAATTAACAAAGTCTTATGAAGTTCTGTTATGCTTTGTGGTTTTGCAGAAGTTTTTATTTGTTCCAATAGAAATCCAGCCAATCTACTCTGCCCAAGTACTTCTGCAAAAAGACAAAAAAGAATCAAGAAAACAAAGGAAACAGAGGAAATAGCAATTGATTCAAAAAGGTCGTTGTATTTAGTACAGCTTTTTGTGCTGGTTTTAAAACCGAGCTAAAAAACTAAACCCACTCAAGTTGCTCCCTTTCCCCTCTGCCCCTTCCGATAATGGAGGAACACTAGGAGAGATTAAAAGTTGAAACAGCAATTTACTGAAAATTTCAATAATCACAATAATATTAACAACAAAATGTGTGTAAAAGAGAGAGGATCAGTTATGCACAGAAGTACATTCACCACCAAACAAACAAAACCACTTCCCAGTACAGTGAACAAGAGTTTCTTGTGGCTTTATGTCCTCCACCTTCCCAGTCCAGAAGATCCAACACGGAACTAGGGCAAGCAAAATCCTTTGGAAGCTATATTATCCCTGTTGCGTCATGCCAGTGCCTTGGACCACTCCACTTGGCTGATTTGACTCTGCACAGCTGCCTCCAGCTCCTGCACCACTCCACTCGGCTCTGCTGGGGCTCGGGCTCCGTGCAGCTCAGCCCCGCACTGCCATCACTCTCTCTCTCCCTTTTTTTTCTTAGAGCAACATCTCGAGCTCCCTGTCACCGTCTTTCAGCATCAAACCACAAAAGACATGGCTTGGAGGAATGGAAAAAGGAACCGCCAGTGACGGTGAGGGATTAAGTCCGCCGGGCTGATCTGAGGCCTTCTCCCTGGAGATCAGGTGAAAAAAAGAGGTGAACTTTCCTTTTCCAGCCCCAGCTTTTTTCCCTGCTGACAGCACTCCTCCCCCGTGCTGATGTGAGTGGTATAGAAGAGACTCCACCTCTTACCCTCTTGTTTCTGTACCTAGGAAACGTTTTCATTGGTTCTTTTTTTTTTTTTTCCATTCTAGGATTTGTTTTTTTTCCTTCAAAATTACTTTTTTGTTTGCACCTCCTTTCAGAAACTAAATGTTTTAGTTGCAATTGGGTGTCTTTTTTAAAGAACAGAAATCTTTTCTACAACTCTCAGTTGCTTGTGTCTTCCCTTTCTAACACCAAGTAATTTGTCTTCTGTTAAGCACAAGCCTAGTTTTGTGAGAAGCACTTGAAGACAGACAAAAACCCACAACATACACCTGAAAATCTTTCCGTGGTGTTTGCTGTAAGCAGATCCAATAGTATGCAAACACCTGAACCTCATTTTGAAGATCTCAAAGGTCATTTAAATGAATGAACAATTAGGGTGTTTTTATGAGTTTGATTACACCTCTCTTGCGTATGTTTTTGAGGACTGAAGAAGGGAGTCATAAAATATTGCTTCAAAGATAATTCCCTGGCAATTCTGGGAATGCCATCATAGCATTTACAACCAATCAGTAATGAAGAAGAAGAAAAATGACACTGTAAGTAACTTGAACATAAATTAAATTTAAAACTCATAGTTTATGAGTTCTTCAACCACATAGCTGAATGGTCAAAAAGAAAGAATTAATCCTTATCTAATCCTTATCGGTATTTTTCCTGTGTTTGTGTTCCTGTGTGTAAGTTCCTTGGGGCAGGGAATGTTTGTGTATTGTCTAGCATTGTAATAATTTAGTCTGGATTTACAGCATTTGGGTAATGTCTTAAAACAAAAATAATAAACACAGACTTACTTTGATGTAGACACACAGAGACTTTTGCAAAGTTTTTCCAACTTGGGCTGACTACAATTTTCCCCTAGTTGCAGTAGTGTCACAAAATGGGAACAAACGTGGGAATGGCAATGAGAAAGCTTTGAAAATTCGTGTGTATAATATTAAGTACCTGTAATCTCCACTGAAGGACTCAAATATTTGATGCATGGTATAGCAAAACACTTTACCTCATCCAGAGGGAGCATGGAGTTAACCAGAGTTTAATTTCCCACTCTGCATCCCTCAGGTAAATGACAGAAGATTCTGATCATAGGCAGATGAGAAAACATGTTTTGGAATTAGTGTTCTGCTATCAGCTATCATACAGTGGGTTTTACCTTCAAATAAAAATGCATTTTCTATGTATTTTCTGATTAATAATGACTTCTGAACTATAGCCTTGAATGAATGAGCACACCTCAAGAGCATTTCTCTGTTTTCCCTTAAGTCATTGTGCCACATGGACATACAAGCATCAAAATCTGTAATTTTTCATTTTGACAACTATGTTATGAATGGAAAATGTATCTAAGTAGCTCAGTTTTCTCAGCACTGATTGCTCCTTCACTCCTGGTTGTAATGAGGATTGCTTTTGATGATTATTAGGATGGCGTTTTGCTATTGCCAAGGCACTGGCATGAATACTTTCATGCTTTCATGAACTCTCTTTTTTGGGTTGTTGACAGCCAGATTACACTGACTAAATATATCTGTTCCAAGTAGGTCAGATGAATCCCACCCTAAATGTGGAAGCATTTTCACTGTGAGTACAAAGCATCCTGGGGTGGCTGTTAACACTGAAATAAAATCACGTGAATCCAAACATTCCTGTCTTTTGAAGAAGAGAAGAAACTCCAGTGAATTTTTCCATTTTTCTACTGCATAGTAATTTCTTATGAAAACATTCTTCTCCATTAAAAGCATACCCGCAGATCCAAACTGTGTTGCAATTTATGCTTTAAAAGCAGTACTACACCAAAGTATTCTGAAAACTTTGTGTAACTACACGTGAAGACACCACACGCATGTAATTGCTTTACTGTCACATCTCCTTTTATATTACTTACTGGCACATTCTTCATAAGGACAGAAAAATTAGACAACCCAGGAGTTATCATGCACTTCTGCTTCATTTCTAAATGATATCTTTCTGATATATCAAAGGCATTACTGTAGTTTCCAGGAGATATTCTTGTCCCTAAAACACAGAACAAAACCCAAAGAGAAACAACAGGCCATTTTTTTGTTGTAAATTACAGTCTGAGTTGCAGTCTTGTGCTCCAAGAGACCTTTTCTTCTTACCTGCACAGCACATACTGAGTACCTACTATACTGGTTAGGACGTCATGTCAGATCAAAAGGAGTCCTGTGATCTGCTTAAAAAAAATGCTTATGTATTTTTCATTTTATTTATCTGGAAATGTCTTCGCTCAACAAAGATTAAAACTCCTAGAGATAATTTTTAGTCTTATTCCTTGGAAATTAATGGAAAGTTTGAAGCCCAAACTGGAGTTAGGAGCTAACGCAATGCTGAGCCTTTGTTGCCTTCGTTGACATGTGAGAGGAACACCAGAATAAAAAAAACTCTCATTAGAGGTGAGAGTTATTCTCGTCTAAGGCAGAATCTATTCAACTGCAACACTTAGTTTGAACAATTATTCAAAAAGGCATATAAGCTTTTACCTAACTTGCTGTAGAAATACCCATTTGTATCGAAGCCCTGAGAACTGTGTTCCAAGATTTGCTTTAGTGCTTAGGCCAGGCAAACAGGTTTGAGTGGACTATAAAGCTAAAATATTCTAGCTATTATAGAGGAGGATTAGACTGTCTGAAATTACAGCAGGATATTATAATTTATGGGTCCTAATCTTATAGAAATCTTTCATATACTAGCTTCTCCCTTCATGTTGTCTTAGGTCTCTCATTGGATGCAGGGAATTCATAGTTCTTTAAATTTTTAGAACTTTGTACAAACTTCAAAAAAAAATGAAAAGGACCATTCTATTTCTCCTGGCACAGTACTTAGGAGTTTAGGATGTTTTACTTTTGGTTGGTTGTTTGCTGGGTAGATTTTCTGTCTTTTGCCATCACCTGCAGAAATTTAGTATTATTAACTGTAGCATTAAATTAGGATATTTCTTCTAAAATGCATAATATTTTTATATATTTATTCATTTAGATATGATTTCCTACACTAGATCTATCCTAACACAAGTCTGGCTGATTTTGCTTGGGTTTATTTGTTCATTACTCCTCCCTATTGAAATAATTTTCCGTATTTTATTCCTTAATTTTGTCCTTTTTTAAAAACTGACCAATCATGTTGACTTCTGGATGTCATTATGTTTCCAATGGATCTTTTTCCAATGCAATCCCAACTTTTTAAACATACATAAAATACTAACAACATTTCATCTGGCATCCACTGTAAGCAGATTTTAACAGACTTTGGGAATCAGTGGAGCTCTGTCTCACGATAAGATAGTAGGAAACTCTGAGATAAAATAGATGAGGTCAACAAATATGCCATAAAACATAGTAAACAAAATTGAACAGCAAAATTTAAAACTCAAATAAAAAAATTCCAACTGTGTCAATGTAAAAAGACCCTATTTGTCATTTTTGTGTTTTCACAGGACAGACTTTAGGTTAAAAGAATTTTGCTCTATTCTAGCCCTGGAAATGAATCACGTAAGTTTTTCCATTAGACTGTGTATAACTGAGCTTTTGTTTATTGTATATTATAATTTATAAAACAGGTGCTCTAAATGAAGCTTTTGATAGCTTTGCACTGTGAAATTCTATGGAAGAGGAAATACTTTATCTGCCTCTCACTGGTTTTCTGTAGATATCTGCGCTGTTTACATATGTACACAGTGTGGTCACAAGATCCATTGTAACTGCAAGATTGGGCTGGATTGTGAGGTTGTCTGGCAAGTCTCTACTGGTCATGATATACACTGGAGTCAGTTATCCCACAGATAGAATATGCAAACTACAGTGGGGTCCAAAAGAGAGATAAAGAAGGGGAAACTGGTCTTGGCAGTCAATCTTCTGGTATTGTGGAAAGAAAAAAACAGAAGATGCTGGCGGGTGGGAAGCTAGTGAGGAATTGAAGGGTTTTTTAAAATCTTGAACTTCATCAAGGCCACAGAAAGGATAATGAGTTTCAGATGGCATGCCGCACCTCAAAGGAAGGAGACTGGACTTCTTGTCTCCTGCTGGGGTGACAGAAAAATCATCAGATTAATAACTGAATTGAGAGGTATCAATGTAGCTCAAATCAGCATGTCATGAGTAAATTGAAACAATGACCGAAGCATCAAGAAAAGACTTTTTTTTTTTTCAGCTGCTCACATGTGGATTGAATGCAATGAGCAAGAAGAACTGGAAATTCTCACTGAAAAGAAGAAATTTTATGTAAGTGAAACAAGCGAAATCTGATGATGTAATTCATAAAACTGGAATACTGAAACTACCTGTTAAAACCTGCTTGTGAGGG
>VYZQ01063927.1:12662-34870 GCA_013400655.1 Mystacornis crossleyi | reverse complement strand
TTTTTTCAGTAATTCCGCTATCTAGTTGTGCTGCTTTAATTAGCTATCAGCAGCACTTAATTTATTTCTAGTGTATTGTTGCCAGCTTTATACATATCTCTCCCAACCTGTGAAAAAAATCACAAAAATAGACCTACAAAAATTAATCTTCCTGTTCCCTGTGCAGAGATATTAAAATGGTAATTGCATTTTTTATACCTCTAAAACCCAGTTCTACTTCTAGATACTTATCTGAAAGCCCAATGAAATTTTGTGATAGCAATTGTTGATGCTACTTACACATTGCTGGAGATTATTGAGATCTGATAGCAATCATGATATTGTCAAATCTTCACACAGTGAGGCCATAGTTCACCAGTGCCTTTGATTTTTATACCGAAGGGTGATTGCCTGGACAAATAAACTCCACTTATTAATTCTTAGCATCACATTACCTTTATTTATTATAGCGCAAGGAAAAAAAAATCTTGTCATTTCAAAGGTGCTATACCCAGCTGGCAACACAGCAATTTTTTAAAACCCCAAACCTTAAACACAGACTGCTTCCCCACGAGCACGGAGGTCGTGTGGTCAGATCCCGCTTAACTCCTTGCTGGAATTCACTTCCCACAGAAATCCCTTCTGCTCAGAAGCCCACGGACTGCCAGGATGTGGCTGCAGTTGGGTGCTCCCCCCCTGGAATGATCAGACCCACGCTGAGGCTCTGATTTCAGCCTCGCAGGGTTTCTCGGGGGAATCTGCGATGTGGGGTCCGGCAAAACCGGCCTCCCCTCGCTGCTGGGGTGTGTCACCTTCACACACCGAACGCAGACAGGGAGGCCGGTGGGGTTTTGCCCGTGTGTAGGAGTTCACCAGGACAGGTCTGGGACAGCTGGGACGAGAGACCTCTGGAGTCAAGGCTGGTTCTGGAGCACGCGGCTTATTGCAAAGGTCGTGGGCAAGGGGCCTGCTAAGAGCTGCCAGCCGCAGCTCAGAGCAGGCCCGAGAGAGAGAAGGAAAGCTGAGAGAGAAGAATCTAAGAGAGCTGAGCTAAAAGAGCTAAGAGGACGAAGTTGAGAGCTAAGTTCCCGTTACAATACATTAAATCTTCTTCTATATTGAATAATCTAATTTACTAGTACAAGATACAAATCTATAGCATTTACATACAGCCTATAACAATCATTACATTACCCTACTGTGTTACATTTTGAACCTTACAAGTTACTCTTCCAACGCTTCCTTCCAAGCTAGTGGGGTCTGCTCTGACCCTTGGACTCTTGGTAAGGAGAGGGGCATTGTTTAATCAAAGGGGATTACCTTCAGCCGGCCAAGCCATTGTCTTTTCCAGTTGCTCAGTAACTAATGGCTCGGCATCTTACACATCGAAACTTGCTTTCAATTCTATTTCACTTACATGTTTCATATTCTCAGAATCTAAGCAGTCATATTTATAAGGCTTTCCTGTTTCATCTTCCCCAACACCCGTGGATACCAAGTTATCTGAAGATTTTTTTCCACAGACTCACGCCTAGAAAAGCCAAGCAAGAAATATCAACAGCTTAGCTGGAGGCACCTTCCTTGCTTGTGATCCAGACAGGCTCTCCAGCAAATGGAGACCTCATGGAATTCTTTTTATTCCAGATAAAGTGGTATCAAAAAAAGAAAGAAGGGAACAGGTTACGCTCTTAAAAACTCCTCTAATATTTGGATTTATTTCAGTGTTGTTTGGCAGCTTCTCACAATAAGCAGTTTCAAATGCCCTAATGTAATTGCAAAAGAAACCCTCTTAAGAGACCCTGATGAGGGAAACTATTAAAATTGAATATACAGTTTGCCCTGATGAATCTCCGTACTTCATTTTTGCAGCAAATAATATAGTTCCACGTTGTTATTTTTTTTCACCAGAAGTGTGAATTATGGTCCTATAAAGTCACCCTTACTGTCAATTAAATTGAATAAACACTGTGTGAGTGAATTAGGAAGAGATACAAAACAATTCAGTACTAGGGTTACTTATGGAGAAGACTTTTTAATGAACATAAATTGATATAATTAAAATAAATTTGCTTTTATGTTCCTGAAGTAGATACCTTGCAAAACAAACACTGGGCCAAAGATATCTTTCCTCAGAATAAATGGGAGCTTCCTGCTCTCTGGGATTTCAGAGATTTCTAAGGCTGGAAGATGCAGCTTACTTTGTTAAAGGAATGCACCAGAGGAGATAAAAATTCAGCTTTTTGTTAAATTTAGTTTTTCTCCCTAGCATCACCTTCTTTTTACAGACGAAGAAGAGTAAATAAAAAAGCCTTTCAGCACTATTTATTTTTGATAGGCTGGCAGCCGGTCGCTTCTCTGAATTCTCGTTCTTGCAAGTTGTGATGCTCGTTATGTCAAGACCACATTTAAAATCAACGTACAAGGTGAGAAAAGCATCTTTTACTCTTACAAAATCTCCCTCTCCCTCTTCCTTTGTGTCCCTGGAACAATAGCAATAGGTTCACCATCACTTTGGACTGTGTAAGGACAGGAGGGATGAATCATGGGGACTAATCTCCTATCTGACAGCACACCATGCTTTTCCTCACCTTCTCTTGGGGTTGTCTAGGTTCCCAAGCTGAAGCCCCACTGTCTTCGTCAGGCATATTCTCCAAATCAGCTTCCATTTCAGGAGTTCTCCTTCACATGGCAAAATTATTCTGGCTGGAACGTAGGGAAAAGATTTTTTTGTGTGTGCAACAGCATCATTGACAATTAGTGCCTTTGGCATCCCCTCTACAGAGAGAGGAATTTCACTCTGTAGATAAGTAGAGAGCTTAGGTTTCCAGGGCTGTCAGCCCTTAACAAACAATAAATGCATGCACCAGTGTAGAAGGGAATATAAATCAGAACAGCAACTTGAAGGCTCTTTCTTAATAACACAATCCATGTTTATCTCAAAGAAAAGAAGGCCCAGCAGCTGGGAAACACCACGAAATTCCCACTCAACATGGCATTGTCTATGGCTCTTAGAAAGGTAAAACATGCTTGAATAGATGTCGGTGTTCTTAACACCAGAGACCTGCATGCTTAGAGAAAGGCAATCACAGCACACTATTTCTCCCGAGGCACTGCAAACTATTGTTCCTTATAATTGCAAGCATAAGATTTAAAAACCTTTTCATTGCCTTGATGAGCTGGTTTGCAAACTGGCAGCACACCAACCACTGGCTTAGGCGGTGTGACACCATACGGACAGTCCTTAAATCCCAAAGCACACGTCTCTCCACCCTCAGAGGATGATGGCTTTGATAAAGGCAGATCGCTGGAAAGCCTGATTCCACGATTTACAGAATGTTTTTTGGGTGGGGCAGTCCTGCTCCTTTCAGTGAATATATTTTTCCTTTCCCCCCCTGCTTCTCTCCTGTGATTTTTCAAGGTTATTATCTCAATGCTTTTTTCCTTGGCACCGTTTCCTCCGAACTTGAGTTCACAATGACTCACAGCAGGGAGGCACAGAGAGAGCCACCATCAGAAGCTTTCTCCCTGGAGGAGCTTCACAATGCTGCCTATTATGTAGCAGCTTGAAATGGTGGTTTAATGCTGGCACACATCTCTTAAACACCCCTGTCTCTCATCTGTTCACCCCAGGCATCGAGATGGATCCCCACTCTCCCTATCCCACCCTGCCCACTGGAGAATTGCATCAAAGTCCTGGGGGCTGCAGCCGTGGCTCCCAGCACTGGTGTTTGGAGGGTTGAACTGGTGGGTTCCAAGCCTCAGGTCAGCCTTGTGTTCACCCACCAGTGAAAGCCCTTAGGGTAAAACCAGTCCATCTTAGCGAGGTGCTCAGTTTGGGGACGTTTTCCTTGGCCATTCTCATCCCACAAGCCCCAAATTCAGAGATGCAGTGCAGTGGAGAAGCACTACAGAGGCTTTGGCTGTGCTGCAGCGTGGGCTGAAAGCTTCTCTTCTGAAGCTTGGGAGAAGGACCTCCTTGTAGAAACAAACCCTCCTTAGCAGAAGATCCCTCCTGCTGCAGTTTCAGGGCGGCCATCCCTCCTTGCACTCCACCCAGGAGAGCAGAGATGCTGAGGACAGACAGCCATAAAATGCAGGAAGGAAATCCACTCCCCCGGCCTCATGAGCGGTGACAATGAGTACAGACCATCCTGCCTCCATGCAGGCTGTAGCCCTGCAAGCTGGAACCCAGAGCAGGCTGCCAACAAGATACGAGGCCGTTCCCTGGGACTAGCAAGTCCTCAAACTAACCCACCAGACATTTAAATCTATCTACTGTTCCTTCTGAATCTCGCTCTTCCAAAACCCACGGCAGGTGAAATCCAATACCATGCACTGACTCACAAATAGCTATTCATTTCAAGAAATCTTTCACCTGAATCGTTTGTTAGAAGCTTCTAAGGAAAACACTGGGTAATAGAAAGTGCAGGTGAAATGACAAGTTGAACTGATTGCACACAATAAACAAAGCGCCTGCGGCTTCAGTGTGCCACAGCTTTGTTTGGATGAACAGGATAATGATGTAAGCCTAGCAGTGGTCCAAGATTACAGGCTACTACTCAGTTCTTCTATTAAATTCACCATGTGATGCTGAGCCTTGACTCCCAGCTTCTTTTCCCCCTGACACATTTGCTTCTGCGTTACTCATTTGCAAGGGAAGGGCCTCAGGAGAAGGTCTGCCTTCCTTCATAGATTCTCTGTCTCTGTTCTGGCCCTAGCACCACAATCCCTTGATGGCATATCTAGTAATTCTCTTCACGTGTATACAGCTATTACTAATAGCAGTTATCAGAATAGAAATAATTTATCATTTTACAATCTCGTGGCCCAAATAACACTTAGTTGCAGTTCAGACGTTAGTCACATTAAGCCCAAGATCATAATAGTGACATTCAATCCTTGTGACGAGTAGACACACGATGTTGGTTGACTGGTTACAGCAAAAATTGTTGTTTACAAGGTACTGTAGAGATGGCAGCACTGCACTATTAAAAACATATTAAATTAATTGAATTCAAGCAACCAGCCACAAGAACAGAAAGGAGAACAGTGTGGAGCTGCCTTTACAGTTAACATTTAAAGACAAATCCTCCTCATGAAGTGCAGCACACACACACACAGATGGGGCAGGTCCTTCTCTGGCTTTCTCTGTAACCTTTATGGAAGGAGACAAGTGGAAGTGTGGAAAACAGGGACTTTTTCCTCTCCCACCCTCACTCTCTTTAGCAATCTAAGAATAGCACAGATTAGTTTCACCACTCTCCAGCCTGGATAGCTCCCCTCAGGGATAAATGCCTGCAGAACGTGTCAGCTGGAAAGGCATCTTTCCAGACTGACAGGGGAAAGGTGAGCTACGTCCATGAGCACCACGCATCCAGGAGCTCTGAGACAAGTGAGGGCATATGAAGGAAACCCAGGAGGCAGCAGTTTGGCAAAACTCCAAGTCAAACCACCATAATATTGAAAAACCTAGACAATAAAAACCCCCCAGCTTCCCACTGGAGGAAGCTTAGGTCATATTGTGGGACTTTCTCCTTCATGCCGCAGATTATCTTTTCCTTCAGGACGATGTGATCACACGACGGCACGAAGCGAAGCTTTCTGCAAAACAACAGGAATTCCAAGCCTGGCTGCACGGCCGAGTAGAGGAACACGTGCCCTGGCACAGCACCACCAGCAGTCTATTGGCAACAGGCGGCTGGATTAGGCACAAACCAAATTAACAGAGGGTGGAGGAAGAATACACTGCCCTCCCCCAGGGCACGTTTGAAAGGCTTCAGAGCAAAAGGGAAGAGTGCAGCCACCAGCTGCTAAACTGTGCCCTGTCCTGGGCCAGATGCAGAGAGATCCCCCCAGTGCCAGCCTTCAGGTCTCTCGGGCTCTGCTCCAGTAGCCTGTCCTGCTGCTGTGCAGGAGGAGAAAGGCTCATTAGGAATTTCTGCCTTCCTTCTGTCAGAGTCTTCTTGAAACTTCTACAGCCCTCAGCTGGCCTGACACTGCTCACGTCTCTTCTGCTCAGCATAATCCCTCAGCTAATTGCTGTATGGGAGAGGCACCTCTTCCCAGGCATGAGGCAGCGCTGGGAACATGAATATTTCATAAACGAATACAGACTTTTCAAAAATTATTAACACATTTCTGCAATCCATGTTCAAGGATTGCTGTAAAATAAGGCAGAGCTGTGCTTTCGGGGTCTGGCTTTCCACGCTCAGACTGATCCTGACAGTATTTAAAACATGCAGCTACAGGCTTATTATGCAGTATTAACGCAACAGATCTCAAGGATATTTATCGACTGCTGCTGCTAAGAAGCATTTTGAAATGCTTCCTTGACTCCCATTAGATCCTACACTAAGGTAACATTTCCCAGGAGTTTATTTGTATTTCAGAAAAGAACACACTGACCATGTTCACTCTTTCTAATATTTCTTCCAGACACAAGGGATTATTTACCCACGCTTGCATGCAAATATCTCATCTAATTCATTTTGTTCTTTTAAAATGTTGGTTAAATAAAGCTTTTCAGGGGAATAGAGTCTGTTCCAATTTATCTTAGTTGAAACTAGGACTATAAATCTCTTCAGTTTCCTTTATTGATCTTAGACAAAATTACAAATATAAATTACAGCTGCTGCAAATTAAATGTTCTAATGACTGTGTTTGCAAGCAAATGCAATGGCGTCAATAACACATTAGATAAGACACTGTGAGAATAGCATAAAGCCACCATTCCCCGCTGAAAGCAAAAGGATTTCTGTGGAAACTCACAGCCAGGGGCTCCCTTCTCCCACAACCACGTTCTCCTATCCCTGATAAATTTATAAAATTAACTACACCAGATCTACAGGACTTGCAGATGGTTTGATGCAGCCATCACGAAACCTCATCAGCTGGTTTGATCGACACCATCAATTCAGAGCCAACAGCCACAACGAGGGTTGTTCTTGGAAGAATTCCTTTTAGAAAAATGGCAGGCTTTGGCTGAAATTGTGTTGAGACCCAGAACGTTTGTACACTGGACCAAGACAAGGATCCAACACTGGCACGTGAGGCTGAATCACCACATTCAAAGAGGCAGCACATTCTATACAGCCCATGCTGCAGGAGATAAATGTATCTCCCGCTCAGCTGTCCCACCAGATCCCTTCACTCCTTATCTCCCTGAGAGCACTGGTCACAAGGTCACGCTTCACAAGGGCAAATATCAAGTGATGCTGCTTCAGGTGCGATACATTTCTCATGAAGAAGCTCCTATTTCACAAAGCAGAATAATCATCAGTTTTCTACACCGCTGACATTTAGACCCTTAAGCACAAAGGTATCTGTTTACCAGGTCATGAAATTGCAAGTACAATATCAGGGGCTGTGCTGCGCTTGATAAAGCCGTAAAACATTTCATTTTGCTGCCTAGTGAGCTTTCAAAAACCCCAGCACTGGAGAGGAGACAACGTTCTTGTTACCATCAAAGTATTTCAAAACACCTACTTTTCCGTCTGAGATCTGTGGACATGCATTTTTCCTTCACTCCAGCTCTGCCACTCCTTTCTGATACAGACAGCACTGCAAATATCCAAGAAGACTGATTCCTTTTATGCTTTCTTAAGTTTTATGTGATCACAAAGCCTCTCTGAATAAGTATAACTGCGTGCAGTCAAGGTATTAACATTCCTACAAATTTTGTGAAATAGGGACCTTGGTAAGTAGACGAATGAGCTCTCCATTTACCCAGGGATAAATGCAGGACATGGGCTCTGGAAATCCCATTGTCTTTGCAGCTGACAGAACTAATTTCTTCTAAGCAGAATTCAGCTGCTTTGATAGACACCATTGACTCAGGGCCACACAGCCATTAAAAGTGTTGCTACTGAAAGTCCTGCTGGTAAATGTACCAGAAACAGCCAAAACTGCGTGGATGGTGAAACCACAAAGACTTTGCACTCTGGACCAAGCAGGAATTCAATACTGGCATGATCTGCTGGTGAGAAGGGCAGGTCTGACAGACCCTCCCAGCCTCTGAGCTGTTCCACGGATGGAACTTCTCCTCTGTGCTTAAAACAGGCAATAGGCCCTGATTTTGTCTTCCCTCATCACATAACCTAACAAACAACAAACCAGCTGGAGCACCAGTCTTTGTCTCCTGCTTGTTCCCTGGTGTCAGCCAAGCTGCTGCTGAACAGCAGCCTCCACAGATACCTGGTGTCAGTGGCATCTCTGCATTTTTGGAGGATGAACCTGAATTTGATTTTTTTTTTTTGGAAAGCATTCAGAGAAGCTTTCCAAATCCTTGCTATGATTCAGGTACCACCTTCTGCTTTAATGGTGAAACTAGTGGTCATCCCAGTCACGTTCTGAACTTCTTCTCTTGGCTGGAAGGTCTGCATCTCCAAGAGGGAAGCACAGAGGCTCCTCTGGAGGGCATGGATGGCCTCTGGTCCAGGGAGAGCATTTACGTAAACTAGAACTAGCCTCTGACATTACTTTTTGTCCTTTGCTGAACATCAGTTTGTGGAATTTCATTCATGATTTACTGTGACCTTTAGCTGGGCTTGATATTTTCTTATAGCAAAACTTGACACTTCATAAAGAGAAATTCAAGAAAACATCAGCCAGCAAGCTAAACATCCACAGGAAGGGCAGATCCCACAGTGAACTGATAAAAACCATCCCTTTGCTGACAGAAAAGATCCTCCCTACTTTACCCTCAAGCTGCCCAAAGCAGGATTTTCTCCCTTAACACCTCTGTTTATGCTGATTCCCTCTCAAAACCCTCGGGTCTTTAGGGTGATAGTGCTGTACATACCTGCCTTTGGGGAGGTTTTTCTCCTCTCCCCTAACATCAGCGAGCCCAAGCAACTCTTCTTGTATGCATTCATGCGTGCACAAATTCCACTAAGTATCTTCCACAGGAACATTCTGCAAAAATCATTTGCTGGACGCAAAAGTTCAGCTGAGAAAATTATCAGCATCCGGCAGTAAATGCTGTAATCTCAGTGTTAAATGGCAAGGGGGCAATTACAAAGATCAGGTTAAATACTTTTCACAATCCCTACAAATCAGAGGGCTTGAAATGTTTGCCCTTAGCACTGGAACTCGGTAGCACAGGGTGTGGGTGATAGTGAACCAGAGTGGAGAGAACCTGGGATCCCTGGCTCCTCACCTCCTGTTATTTGCAGAAGGTAAAAGCACACCCTTTTTGTTCAAGACTCTCGTGGAGTTCTGCCCACAGAAGAAACGTGATCATGCCTTTGATCACATTTAAATATTTCAGAGAGGTGACCAGACTTTGGAAGTTTAATTACTTTAAGCCATGAGAGGGCAGAGAATTGAGGGCAGTGACAGAGAGAATGAAAAGGAGAAAAAAATGAACTTTTTTTCCAGGACAACGGAATGTTACTATTTATGAACCTGCAAGAGAATTAGAGCTGAAATAATTAGACAGAAAAAGAGATTTTAATTAATGATGGTAATTCTTATGAAAGGAACCAGATTGCCAGCCATGGAAACTGCCAGTTCATTTTATCCACGACGTCTATGCAATCTCAGTGAGACTATTTCAAAGATCCCCAGCACAGGACGTCATCCCGAGCCGAGAATTTCAGTGTCTGACTGCTCACACATCTCTTCTTTTGCTGCAGCTGAACACTGCAACATGAATAGTCATTCACTAAATCAATCCCATGGCTCAAGCAGGTCCTTTGACATGGGCCAATTGATCTCTAACAGCTTGAATCAGATTATAGCGGTGACCAAGAATCACAAAACCTACTGAAATAAATGTGAAGCCATTCAGGGTTCAAATGACTGCTGCATCAGGGTCTCAGCCTGAGGAATTCACAGCAAATTGATCGCCAGCTTCCTCCAACACCTATGTAACCCTAAAAAAAGCAAACCACAGCAACAATGACAAAAGGGGAAAAAAAGGAACTTTTCATTCAGATCATTCTGTTTAGATACATTGGTCCCTTCATCCCAGTGTCATAGCTGTGGGAGACAGGAGACATTGCATTTTGCAAAGAGCAGCAGCTGCAGAATTTGTCTCCAAACTGGAAGGTGAGGAGCAAGTTGGGCTTTGTTTTAGTAGCTGATAATAAAATCCAGCAGTGATGGAACACCAGCAGAAACCTTTCACCATCCACCTTTGCATCCTGTTCTCCACGCTTTTGCAGCTGGGTGGAGAATTCCACCTCCCAGAAGTGCTGAGCAGACTAACAGATTTGGGGTACAAGTTCCCTGGTGGAAGGACAACTAGCCTGGCTTGTCCCTGAAATTTGATTTCCAGTCCCCACTGGCTTAGAAACACAGCTGCCTTAAGCTAAACATCTCACTGTGCTTCTCATAACATCCTGTGGTAAAGAAAGCAATGACTTTCACTACTTGAGCCTAATATGAAATAGATTAAGTCACATGTATCAAATTCACTTTAACATGAGTATTTCTATTACCTGGGTCAGAGAGTCTGTGCAGTCACTCTTCAAAACCCGCTGTTATTAATTCAGCAATTACAGCTTTATGGTGGCAGGAAATCCTCGGTGTTTGAGCTGGGACTGCAAATCTGTAACTCCGAATGGGACATGACATGAATTACTGGATTGCTGTAATTTTTCAGCTTTTTGTGCATTTTCGCTGCATATATTAAAAATACAGCAAGTAATTCACTTTTAATTATGCAAATTCAAAGACAGCAAGACAAGAGATGGATGAGGTTTTAAATGCCTGCGCTGCCTGGCCAGCTGGGGTTAGCACAGAAAATCCACCAGCTAGTCAGGTAACCTGGCCCATCGCTGCTGCTTGCCTGGGTGTACAAAAAATTACCTCTTTTTAGAATTCTGAACCACCACAAGAGCACAGGAAAGAAACTGCCAAACAGAGGGAAAGCTGGGTAAAGGCAAACCTCAACCCGCCTTCCCCCTTTCCTTAGGTGTTTAAGGACAGCTGATACACTGCTGCCCTCACAACCCACGTCCCATAAAACCTCAGAGGCTTTCAGGCTCCCCACGTGCTCTCTAATTTGGCCATTCCCATCCTCAGCCACCATTTCTTAATGAAAGGAAAAATTAGCCCATAACAGATAATAAAAATAGCTTTTAATTAGAATATTCAAACCATGGCCGTAGCGTGCATCAGCTTCCACGTTCTGCAGCCCTACTCTTGGCTTCTTTTCTGTTTCTTAGCAAAATCTGTGGCTGCAGCCAGCTTCTATATGCGTGAGTCCATACACGGGTCTGTGAGTGTTACACTGGTCTCAAAGATGTTGTTAAATTGTAAGATAGCAAGTGCAAGTAATGATGGCTTGTTAAAAGCCTAGTAGCTGTATCTAATAGCTAAAGTGTTCCGTGTGGTAATTACAGAGGCGAGAGACTGCTGAACATGTGCAAAAAAGAAAATAATTGGAGTAGCAGTAATGCAAAAGCATCTCCAAACCTAGAGCAATTGTTATTTTGCCCTCCTACTGATGTGCTGTTTCTGGAGGACACAGTGGTTCGAAACCAGCTCTCTTTAATGAATGCTAAGTTCAGGTGTTTTTCCATCCAGAAACCCCAAGGCTTCACATCCAGTGCATCCACAGTTTAGGATGCAGAGGTAAAATTACTCAAGCACCTTAATGCCTTGCCCTGAAAGATTACATCTGCCTCTTTTCCCTGGAAGAACTTCCATGCAAGCACATTAGCAATGCAGATCTCCAGCAACCTACGGAAAAGAGGGTGCTAGAGAAGGTGCTCGCTCACAAGACACTGCTGTGCTGAGTTCTTCACATTAATATTTACAAACCAGGTGGAAACTTTTCATTTTCCTCTAATCTCTTCATCCTGCTTTCCCCAGCCAGAGATCTCACCGCTAGTTTCGGTCTTGCTTCTTTAAAGGTGATTTCTTGCAGCTTCCTCAGCAGCCATTCCACGAGCTGAATTCTTTCAGTGCTTGCCTGGGTGCCTTTTACACAGGGTTTCAAAAGCAGGAATCTTCCTGAAGGGGAGTGGGTGGTTCAAGTGTTTTTTTTTTCTGTCATGTCCTTGGCACTGCTATTACAAATCGCACTCAGATATGGTATCTGCCCTGCAGCCCTGGAATTCAGCCTTATTCTCGAGCTTTTTGAAACTCACCGCTCCGTTTCGGCATACCTGCTGATCACAGCCTTCATAAATCTGAGCAGAACTGAGCATTACCTTCACCTTACAGCTTCTGTAGAACCCTTAGTCATGCATTAGCCCCTTGCGGTCTCAGCCACTGCTACTACTTTAAAAATCGTGCTAAATTCCTGCTCTTCACAGAGTGAAGCGCAGAATGAGCTCGCTTACCTGTTTGTCTGCTCCGCTTTGACAAAGTTGTGTTTTGCTGGGCAGGGGGAAGTCACCACTTGAGTCACTCACCAACAGGTATCCCCTGCCCGTTCCCTGATTGCAAAGCCGGGGGGGGACTTCTCCCTCGGGCTCATCACGGAACACTCCTGGCTAACGTGAGACAACCTCCGAACACTCCGCGTCTCTATGAACTCACCCTCAAAGCAGCCTCAGTCCTGGGAGCTGAAGATCTGAAGCGCTGCAGTGGCAAGAGCGGCTCTTGCTCGCTTTGAACAGCAGAGCTCCAACTCCCCTGCTCCCCAGTCCTGCTGAAGGGAAACCTGATTCTTATTTATAATCAGGAGGAAATGAAGACCACAAAACGAGATGGTGACACTGTCGTTAAGGATTTATTTTAAACTACCGAACAAAGCACAAACAGTGTCTTGGCTTGGTGGAGATTAGAGGCTTGTGTGGATTCTCCCCCTCCCGTCTGATCTCACCATTATGTAGCGATGGTTCTCATAACTCTTAATTTTAATTCTGCAATACACGTCTGCTGCCAGTTCCACCAACCAGAGACTGCACAAAGATCAGCTTATAATGAGAGTCAGTTCAACCCCACTTACTTTCTTCGTGTCAGTGGTATCATGGAGATCACTTATAAACTTGCATGTCAAGTAAAGCAGTTAATTGTGCTGCTGCGCCGGGTTCAGACATAAAAGACAGAATTAATAACAGGGTTAAAGAAAAGGCTTAGAATAGGAGGTCTGTAGGCAGAAAAAGGGTTAGTGTGAGTTAATGTCAGCTTGTAAATAGAAAGCATGGCTAATATTTGGTTAAAAGATAAGATTAAGAGCGTTTGCTATTGATCTGAATGGCTTATACCTACGATAGAAAGAAAATAAACATTTTGATGAAAGGAAGTGACAGAAACACCAAGGGTGACCCTTTGTGTAAAGCATGGTTCTCCTGAGCAAATATGGCTATCAGACTGGAGATATCCATTCCTGTGCTTGTCCCAGAGGAATTCTCACACAGTTCCTAGAGACCAAACAGACCCTTCAGGATGCATCTCATCTCCTAGAAACTTGTGGGTCCAATAGGGCAGACAGCAGTTTTGCAGAGGGCTGGAGGGATCTACTGTTAATTTCTGGGAAGAAAACAACAAAAAAACACACCAAAAATCCACCCAAACAAACAACAGAAACAAAGCAAAAAACATTATGAACCTGTTTTCATCTTTAGGCACCTGAATACCTTTCCTGAATACCTGCTTAGAGCAAGTGGGAGTGGGGATTGGCAGGCAAAGATCAGAGACTTTCAATTCACAATTCATTTCTCAGCAATTATGCTCTTTCTCTAACCCAGGACAGACTGTAGAACGACTGTATTGTCCTGAAAGACTAAATCGAGTAAGCAAAAAGGTAAGTAAATGTTTTCTACATGACTGTTGCCATTTCATTAAAAGCCCTACTGAACAAAAATGAAAGACATCCATAGGTACAAAACCATTTTTAAAATTTTTTGTTTGTTTGTTTTAGTTTTAATGATCCAAGGCTTTGTTTAAACAGCAAAGCTATTATAGATTTACTTAGCTGATTTCTTTCTGAGTACCCCAGGACCCTGATCCTTCTGACAATGAACGTCACAGAAATTAGCATTAGACAAGTTACTGAGAAACCAAAGTGTATTTGTGCAGCAATAAAAAAAGAAAGAATTGGGACAATAATGAGCAACCAAATAGTTACACAGTTAAGGGTGCTGCTTTGCAGGAGACAAGTGACTGTTCTGAACTCTGGAGTGCCAACGTAATGAATCACAAGAGCCCACTGAATTGAGAGCAAACATATAAATTCTTCTCATTTCAATATGTACAAATAGCAAAGCAATTTGGGGCTGTTAACCTCCACAGCTTGAGGACAATATGTTCATCATTACAGTATAGCACTTCCTTCTTCAGAAATTCTCTGTTGATTGGTTTTGGTGCTGCACTGAAGCATAATGTACACCTGAGAGGATGCTCAATATCAGACAACGCTGAGTAGCTCAGAAAAAAGTGGGCAATTTTTAAAAAAGTAACTAGAAAAGGAAGCAAACTGTTACATTATTGCTGACAATGCAGATTATAAAAACACACTAAAAATATTTTGATTTTTGCTTTTGCGTGGCTTTCATGGCTCCTCATTTTCTAAAGAGCTTGACATTTATGAGTCTTTCTCCTTTCATCTCTACATCCCCTACCTCCACAGCTCCACCTGAAGAGCACCTATTTCCAGCTTCTCTGCTCTGCTCCGAGTCATAACCAAGTCTTCTGTCAAAGACACCCAACTGCCAGCAACTAAATTTGACCAGAAACTCATTTGAAGAGCAGGCGCAGGTGGCCAGTGTGAGTTTGGTGAGGTTGGCTGGGAACACGCTGCTCCAGGTGACCACAGTGACCACTGCCCTGTCCTCTCTCCCGGGCAAGCCAAGTCATCTTTACTCGGGGCTCGAAAAATACCTCAGCCAGTGCAAATTCTTCCTGCACATCCCCGAGGGACGCCGGGCCGCAGTATAATCCTGCTGGCCACCCCTGAGGAGAAGGTCAGCCAGGAGGGGAGGCAAAGCCAGGTGCTCCAGTGCTGTCCTCGCAGAAGCTGTGCACCATGAATAACTCATGTGTTAAAAAATCACCTTCTCGCGGCGCCTCTGAGTGCACGTGAATTGCAGCCACACTTCCTCTCTCAGGGCTGTGATTCGGGGCCTCACCTGTGCAGAACTCAGCCCTCAGCACTCCCCACGAGAGGCGCGTTCCACGAGCAGAGGTGAAAGCTCAGGCTCTGGGCAGAGCTATACAGAAGGCAAGAACATTCCTCCTAGAAAGTGCTTTCTCAGCCAACTGAAACTTTGGGGAAACAAATATGTTATAGTCTGGGTATGGAAGTGTAAATAGTACAAAATACCTTTCTTTTTAGACCTGTTAATGGTCAGTGGAGAGCAGGAAACACGGAAAATGCCCAGAATTCTTCAACAGGCAGTTTAGGAGCTACCCCACCACACAAACCACCACTTGTTTAGCTAGAGGAGGAGAAAATACCATAAAGCTTAAGAAGCATTTTGCTCAGGAAATCACATCTTTCCCCATTTTCCAGCTGACACATTGCATTGCAAGTCTGTCACAGCACATTACTTTGGTGATGTGATGTAATGCAACACTGCTGATGCAACCCAATCTGATGTGTCTAATGTGATATATCAGGGACAATATTTGGGAAGATTTGTCTGAAAACGGCATTCACAGAAGAGCATCTTCCCCCATCTTTGCCAATTAAGAGAGCCTTTCCAAAGACTTGTATCACTTGCAGATAATTGCTTTTTCACAGGTAATTAGCAAATACAATTAGTTGTGGGAAAGGTTTGCTTTTCAGCAACTCACACAAACAAAAAATGGAAAAACAGATGATCATAGCTGACATATAACTGTGTTCCACAGGAGCAGGACCTGAGTAGCTGTTATTTACAGGGCTAGATTGTGCCACCATTAGGTTGATATTTTTTCTCCCCCACTGACAAGTGAGAATTGAGGTTTTGGAGTGCTGTGTTTACAGATTTTCATCTGGGGCCCCTAACCGGAGTTGTGCTCTGAGGGAAAATAACAGTAAAGTCATCTGTTTGTCCAGAGATGCATCAAAATTCACAAAAAACATAGGAAATATCTACCAACCTTATGAACACTTATAAACAGACTGGCAGATAAGTTTGCTAATATCTGCAGTAGATAAATATCACCAAAAGTGAAATCAAACAGAGATACATCTCTCAGCAGATGCTGGGGACACCGTAGTGAACTCAGAGTGATTTATCCCAATGTAAGCACCGGGCAGTGCCGGCAAAGGCCACCTCCATGAAATCCTCTCCACGTGTTTCCATGGAAAACTGCTGGATGTTCCCATACAGAAGGGACACGGCCCATGGCCCAGACTTCAAACAGCCCACCAGAGTGAGGATGGTTGGAGCAGAGGAGGCTGCAGCTGCAGGGAAAGGTGCTGGGCGATGCCACCCTCAGAACCCGGCAGCAGAAGAAACCTGTGAGCAAACCCCCATCTCTGCTGGGTCGCTTGACCAAGGCAGGGCAAATGAGAGCCAAAATCCACACAGGCTTTTCAAACTGATTTAAAGGAGGCTTTCAGAGGAGGAGCCAGCATCAGCTCAAAATGTTTTCATTCCCTTTAGCGCCTTACCCTGCCCTGCCACAGCCACGGGAGCTCCAGGTGCCTTGGGAGGGAGCAGCAGGGCACTGGCACAGAGACACGTCACCAGGCCATGCCACCCTCTACTTGGGCTGATTTGTCAACAGTAAAATGTAATTCAAATCTCCATAAAAAGCTATTTGCTCCCTAGTCTCAGGATTCTTACACCCAGTTTCAACCGTGAAATCCAATTGGTGAAAAATTAAAAAAAAAAAAAAAAATTAAAAAAAAAGAGGCCTTATGCTCAAAGTCTGAAAATCCTGAAAGAGCCCTCCCGTGTCAGGCTCATCTGTGTCTTAACTGCATCTGCCCAGTTGTGCTTCTCTTCTCCAAAGGTGTGGCAGAGAGCCTCGGCTCCAAAAAGCCAAGCTTTCAAAGCCCAGCACACGCCCCCTGAAATTCCAGACATTTATTGGATATTTCTACATCCATCGAGCTCTTCTAACAAAGGGATCAAAGACAAGCTTTCAGAATTTTGAAAATATGACCCAAAATGTGCATGGCAAGCGTGCAAATTCATCTCTGAAATGTTGAGCCCGTGCAGCCCTTCAGGGCTTCTTCTCTGCTCTGGCCACTGTTGGTATCACAAGCCCCTGTCTACAGCTGCAACCCAAAAGGGGCTTCATTCCATAGGAGCAAAAATATTTCCCACCTTTCCTAATCCACCACTGCTTTCCTTGCTGATTCAGATGAGCTGACAGCATGAGTCCTGAAAGGTTTATTGCGTGATTTGGACTTTGTTTTTCATGGTTTAATTTTCTCTCCTAGCACATGGGAAGGTTTTTTTTCTCTTTTATGGAGGCTTGTATTTAAAATTATCTCAAATCACTGAAGGATTAGCAATGGGCAAAGAGATTTTCAAAGGTTTGAAATTTGGTCTCCCTTCAGGAGAAATAGTTGGATCTATATCTAAATTTTTCAAATTGCTTGAATGTGAACATTTATCAAAATAATTTAGAACACAGATTGCAATTTCTGCCACCAGTTTCCAGTGAGCTATTTCAGGAAGAGCCTTTCTCATGTTCTAATATTTTCTAAATTAGGAACTGTACGTGGAGTAAAAATAATATAATTTCTCACTATTCTAATCCAGAAGTAGGTATAACATTCCATTTTCATAACTTTTAACCCCTCAACTAATATTTTTCATGAGAAAACATGCAATAACAATTTGTAGTTCCTCCTTTGTCTTGCTCCATTGCCATAAATCCCACAGGCATAGGATTAGGTGGGAAAAAAATCATTTTTTATTAAATACAAAAGAAGTTTCAAACCCTTATGATTATGACGCAAAGCTTGAAAATATGATCTCTATATATCCTGAAGCTTCAGAAATGAGACATGTTATCTATTATATCATTTGCTACATCTCACCCTTTCTTTTCTAAAAGATGTTAGATATTTCTGGAGGCTTGAAATCATTCCGAAGAGCCAAGAGTGATTTATGTGTTGCACCTGTGAATTGCTCCATGCACCCAACACGCTGCTCTGCATCACCTGTCAGCTCATGCACCAACCATTTTATCAGTGCACGAGGCAGGACTTAAAAGAGCTTTTCCCAACCAAAACCTCCCTTTGGATTTTTCAGATTTTCTCTCCTAGCATCTGATATTATCAAGTGTGACAGCATGCTGCTCATGAAAAAGAAACCACCCCACTTTAAAATCTTTCAGCTCTCCCTTGTATCCATCACTTTTTGCTTTTGTTAAATTCAGGCCACGTGTCTGTGTCAGTGGAATCAGCCGCTCCACGTGACGAGCATGGTGAAGGTGCATTTATTTCTCTAAAGAACAAAGTTCACCTGATATTATACTTTATGTTGGGAGAAACAATGGCATGGCCATCTGCCTTCTAATTAAGAAGATTATTGCAGCTGAGAGACCAGGAAACCTCATCTGTATCTATTCACTGTCACATCTGTGGCTGGGGAAGGGGGAAAGAAAATCTCTTTGCTGCTCAGGGACTTGGTTTAGCAGAAGTTCACTGACATGGGAGTCAGTTATCTGCTTCAATATCAGGTAACAGCACCACCTTCTGCCAACAAGTTACCATCTCTTTAGCAAATTATTAGGTCCATTTTCTCTCTATGATTTCAGCAGCTTTCTGAAACGTTTCTGATATAGACAGCAAACTTTAGACCAAAATCCTTAAGGCTATTTTAAAACACCTCAAGCTGTCCAGAAGAGACATAGATGAAATTATTGAAATTTACTTACAAAAATACAATAGAACTAAATGTTCTAAAGCTAAAAATGGTCTGGTTCAGCAAAACACTTAAATACATGCTTAACTGCACAATACCTAAATAAATCCTCAAATTTTTTTTTTGCTGAGCAGGGCTTGAAGCACCATTGCAAGATTACCAGTCCCATTCCTGAACATTTCCATGGCATTTTCAACAAGATTTAGGAGGCCGGGCAGGATCACAGTACCCGGCTCAGTCTGAAAATAACATTGGGTTCCTATTTTAGCTTTCATCCTGTGTCAAAGGAGAAATGGCAGAAGCAACAGCAGAGAAAAATGGAGCTCCCAACAAGAGGCATGGACGGGACAGGTTGCTCCTGCCCAGGTGGGAGTCCAGCTTTTCCCCCCTGGAGCCCTGGCGGGGTAGGGGAGAAGGTCCCAGGCTGCAGGTGAGACCCTGTGTGCCCAGATCCAAACACACCAGGAGTGTTTGCTCAAGGAGCTGCTGCCCACAGCCCGCAGGTCCACACACACCAAGGGAGCTGCTGAAAAGGGCGTGGGGTGGCAGCACGAGAGAGAATGGCTTCAAACTGAAGGAGGGAAGATTCAGATTAGGTATTAGGAGGAAATTCCTTCTGGGAGGGCGATAGGGCCCTGGCTGAGGTGATGAAAGGGTGGGTGAGCAGTGGGTAGTGCTGAAGAAAGACTGCAGGATGACTTGTCTCAAACCCAGCAGTTGTTCCCTCAAGGCCTCCGGCCCAGAGAGCACAAACAGTGGCAACACATCTTCCTGTCTCTTCATTTTTCTCTGATTTCACTTTCCACGACAGAAATGGCAAACACGCCTGACCACGCTGGTGGTGGAGAATTCAGCTTTGGGTAAGGAAGAGTCCTGCTGGGAAGCCTTGGACAAACCCTGCTCTCTGACATGGCAGCAGCACATAGTGCCACAACCACCCAGTGTAAAACGTCTTCTCAACCACTTCCACTGAAATAATCAACCCTTTCCAGTGCTATCAGTGGAAACACAGGAAAGAATTAGCAGCAAGCAGACTCCTGCACCAGCCAGCCATGAAGATGAGTGCTCTGAGAGATGGGAAGCACTGCATTAAGCAAAGTAACATCTGCCATGTGCTGCTCTCGTACCCACTCTCCCGAGGGAAAAGTGAGAGTAGAGAAGGTTTGGTTATGGATTTTCATCATCCAAGGTTGTTTATCACATGAGCTGGAAAGTTTTTTTTCCATGAATTCTTGCATCGTGTTTGTAACTGCTCACTGCACAGGCAGATATGGTTTGGAAATGCAAACAGGGCCTGTCAGCAGGGAGAAATACAGCACATTTCCAGGCAAACTGCCGTAACCACTCCTTAAAGCCAATTCTTGGTTTCTAATAATGCTGAGGGGATTTTTAATTGGATTCTGGTGTTTTCCCCAGCATTCAGCAGCAGCAATGCCTGAACACTTTGAGGCATTAAGCTGGGTGACAGAAGTGGGTAATGAGAATTACAACGCAAAATGGGGGCATTAGATCCTGGGAAGGTAATTGAGCTGCCTCCGACTGAGCCTTCAGAGAAAACTCACTTCCCTCTTGCTCCATGCTTTACAGAGTGCTTTCCGTGTTCCCTCTTGAGCCCTGTGCCTCTGTGAGTGATGATCCAGGACGCTGAGGGGTTCCACATCTGCTGTAGAACTATCAGCCCTTCCCTGCAGCGAGGACACATGGCGCTGAGTAGATGTGCCCCAGTCCCCAGAGGAGGTGCTCCTACATCTCCTGCAAGATATTCCCATCTGCTTTGCAGGGAAAATACTCCAAACCATGTGCAGAACGTCAGGGTGGGGTCTTTTAATAGCAGAAAAACTGCCAGGGAGGAAGCAACCTCCTGCCTTAACTTTAAATGCATAAAAAGTGTTTAATGTGTCTTGAGGTCTCCATCTACGCTCTTCCAGTCAGTGATTGCCCTGCCTTCAGCTTAAGTTAAATGTTTAATTTTCAGAGGGGTGAATCTTACACGATGTATATAATACAGCTACTTTTAGAACTGGTACTGTGCTTTAACTAGAGGAAACATCCTATTTCCTGACAAGATGGTCCCTCAGCGTGGGAAGTACACCTAGCTGCCACCGGAGCCAAGGGAGAGATCGTGTCAGCAGACACAGAGATAAACAATAAAGCACTGATGAGCCAATCAATAAACCAGTAATTAGGGTTGTTTGGCAGGTTGGGGGTGTTTTGGTACTTTACTTGCAGGGTTTTTTTTCCTAGGGATTTGAAAGAAGTTTGCTTATCTAAGTTTTAGAACCATTTAAATGAATCCCAGTTCTGTTCAAATCAATGAAAGTCTTGGTGAGACAGCTGTAAGTTTATGTGCATGTGTTTTAGTAAATTAGAGGGTTTAGCCTTAAGGATTCACTTTAGAGTAATCTACTAAAAAGATAAGTAGAGCCAGATGTAGTGTCTTATAAACTGCTGGACAGTTGCAACTGGAATGACAGCCTTGAAAGCAACTTTATAGCATAGGCAGCAGATTTTCTGACTCAAAAAAGTAAAAAAAGAGTAGTATTTTACAGAAATCGTTGTAAATATTTTATATTTACAATTCAAGAAGGAAGGGTGCAAGTAGGTAAAAAAAAAAAAAAAGCCTGAGTAATTGGTAATGGTTTTATCTTGTTCTGTTGGTGTATATCCATGGAGAAATACAAGCTGTATTACAAACCATTTAACTAAATTAAATTCTAGTTAGCATCTGGGATCCCATCAATAAGAGTCTATATTTCTGAGGAGCCACAGACTGGTGGCAGTAATAGACACATAAAGATTTTAATAGGTAAGTAAATTTGTTTTGCATTTCTCCTGCTACCAGAACACACTTTAGCAGAGTAATTAGTGGTTAGATATCTGAATATAATTAAGAAAATTCTCTAATCATTAAAAATTCTCGAGAAAGAGCATTCATCCCATCAGTAATGTTTACTTATTCTGACGCACATTCACTCAGCACCAGAAATAGTTGTCACCTGGTTGCTTGCTCCACATAAATCTTTAATAAGATATTTTCTCACGATTAGAAAGTGATTTTCGGGGTCACCATCAATTTATGATCATTTCTTATGTCCTTAGACACTCAAATTGAAAAAAATAAAAGGAATAAAAATCAGTGCCGTTTGGCTATAAATCCCCAGGAGCTGGGCTGTGTCATAGCAGCTTTTTCGCTAGGCCCAACTCCTTATTTCTAAATCTCCTGAGTCTTCATGAGGGCTGTGCATAGAATAAGCGACTACAATAAATCCTGAGAGAGAAGCATTTACCCCATCCTAACCAGGCTTTTTTGCGCCCAGGTTTTTTACGTTGGGATAGCTCCAAGTGGGGCTGTCCTGCTCTCAACACCACTCCACAGAGGCACGCACTGTCCCAGGGCTGAGCTCAGCCAGGAGGTCCCGAGGTTTGTCCGTGTCTGCTCATCCCTCAGGGCTGAGCCCAGCCAGGGGGACACGAGGTTTGTCCATGTCTGCTCATCCCTCAGGGCTGAGCCCAGCCAGG